>JXTC01000168.1:582603-625798 GCA_002914845.1 Trema orientale
AAATTGAAAAAATATATATATATATATATTTAGAGAAAACCTTCAAGATATGTTCTATAATATTATTTATTGTCATTTGAATAAGTACTATTATAAAATTTAAGTTACTTTTTATGTCATGTTATATTTTAAAAATCAACTTATGTCCTACTAAAAATAAGCCATGGCTTTGCCACTAGCTTGTATGCCTAGTAATTCGTTAAATCAATACATGCGGCAAACAAATAAGGAGTCAGTTTGGAATTGTTGGCCTTCATTATGATTCAGAAAGAATTTTTGCTTTAACCTATATTTGGTAAATCTGTGAAATAATTTTTGAAAAACAAATTGTTTGATAAAAGATTTCAGGAGTGAATATTTGCACACAATTCAACCCCTTCGTTTTTATAGCTTATTTGAGAATTAATAAGCACATAAAAAAAAATTTACCCGAAAAGATTATTAGGTACCATACATACGTATGAATACATGGTTTCTTCCCAATATTTTCTTGCTATTTGTTGATTGAATTTTTCCTAAAGAAATGACACGTGGAAATATCTTAGTGGTTGCAATGATGCCAAATAAATTCTGAATGACCTGTAATATCCTCAATCACATTATTGACTATTGAGTCCTCGACACCTATAGTCAGTACTGTTTGACCACTATATAGGTATAATACACGAAGTAGGCATACAAAAAAACTTATATCGGCGAACAAAATAATACTCGATGAACAACAGTTTCCGAATATGCTGGTTACTCGTATATGCGGGGCTTAAGAACCTAGAACTAACTCCTTAGCCGACAGTAACTAATATGACACACACCCAATCTACAATTGTATGCGTACACTTGTGCAATAACTTGGTGTGCATCCACAGGGTACAACATGTGGAACTATTTAGGTATGGACTACACAAGTGTTGCTCAATCTTACCTTGGAGGAACTACGAGTCCTCTATATATCCCATTTTCTCCACAGATTGGGCAAGTCGCCACTAATTCTCTAAACCCACCTGTTAGACTTTATATTTTCTCCTCTTTTTTTTTTTATTTACATTTTTTTAAACTCTCTATACTTATCATGCCAATAGACCATTACGGACTTAATCATTGGGAGTATTTAGTAGGTAACACATGTGTACAAGTGTACAACTAATAGCTACATTATTTGGACCACATGAGATTTTCTTGGAATCTGTGTGATCAAGACCACTCCATAAAAAGAGTGTAAGTGTTTTCTCCTTGTAATGACGCTTACGTTGGTGTATGGACGAAATCAACCACTAACATTATTATTGAATTAAAGACAATGTTCTCTTATCCACATTTGGACTCCCTTCCTGTAGGGGGTCTCAAGAATGTAGAAGTTGATATCCCAATGTTTGTCCTTTGATGTAGGAGGCTTGATATGAGACCACAATAGAATGGCCATCACCTATTCTTCCCCACCCGCCCCCGCCCTCGCCCAAAAAAAAAAAATTATTAAAAAAAAAGAAACTTCTACCAACTTGAATGTGTCAGCTGTACATGGAACGAATGGCAGGTTGTGAAAGTTAACGATGAATTTAGCTTTGAACTTGGAGACAAAACAGATTGAAGGGGATTCTCTATAGGCTTTTCTTTCTTGACTTAAAGCTAGAAATTTCCACTTAAATGTTTTCCATAAATGAATGATGTTTTGTTTCACCGTAATACGGGTGCTACTTCCCACCTTGTTCATTGTTTTGAAAACGAAGTAGTAGTCCACTCCTCAACATTTTTTTTTATTGGCTTTGTCCTCCGTATGAGATTACTGTTGGAGTGATAACAATAGTCCTTTATTTATTGCAACTTTTGAAATTGTAGTTTATTTTCATTAAAATTGACTCTTAAAAATGGAATACAACTATTGGATCTTGTAATTCATGACAAAATAAGTGAATTTAGGCAAAATATATATTTTGAAGAGAAATTAGGTGAAATATATCTTTTTTATAGCTAGTTTTAGAAAATACACTCCTTTCAATAGTTTTTAAGTATATACACTTTTTTTTAAAATCAAAGTACTTATATACCCTTGAGTCAAGAGCACTAGACAAGATGTCTAGCAACTTGATCGAAAAAAAAATGTTTAAATGTTGAGTATTAGATAAAGTATCGAAAGCACTAGACAAGAGTGAGTGTCGAGCGACGCTAAGCAAGGTTACTAGCTACTCGACTCTTTAGATTTACTTAGATAGACCCTTGATGGGATAAATGTTGAGGATATTTTTGTCTTTATAATAAAATTTAAACTTAAAAAGTGATATTCACCGGAAAACTATTGAGAATTATGTATTTCCCTTCTAATTCTCTCCCTACTTCTCCTCTCTTGGACCCTCTTAATCCTTTTTCTCCACACCCTTATCTCTTATTGCTCCAACTACTTCCCTTTAATTCAAACTGCCCCCTTCCTTTACTGCTCCTACTATTTCCCCATCTTCTCTACCTTCCATTCTTCAATTTCCTTCCTGATGTTACTACTAATATGTTTCATGTTATTCCTTTAATCATTGATCACCAGGTTGTCGTATTCATAGGCCACAAAAAGCTGTCAGTGTACATTATATGGTCATATGCTCCGAGTCCGGCATCTACCAAACTAAGGCAACTTTAACTTGCTCTCAAGGGTCCAATAAACCATATACTTTTAAACAAGCTGCTTCCTCTCTTCAATGGCCACAAGCTATGCAAACTGAATATAAGGCTTCATTGCAAAATCATACTTGGAACTTGGTAGACTTGCTGACGTATCACAAAGCTATTGGATACAAATAGGTTTACAAAATCAAGCTGAAACCAACTAGGTCGATTGAGCATTACAAAGCTCATCTTGTGGCTAAGTGACGAGGAGAATATTTACCTCTAAATCAAATATGTTTCGAGCTCAAAGAGTTGTACGTTTTCAAGCGTTTTTGTTAGTTTAATATATTTTTGTAGTTCTTGTGAATAAATAAGAATCAAGGTGATTTTGAGCCTCAAAAATGAGTTTTCCAAACTATTTGAATTGAAGTTGGGTCCGATACGGATGCGCTACAATGAAAACAAAGCAAAATAGAGCTAAAACGGCGAAACGACGCACATGAAAAGCCGCAGGGCGCAACAACTTCCAACAAGGGTGCCCCTGCACCTCTAGGCAGCAAGGGGGGGCACCCCTGTGCCACTTCAACGGTGCAGCCTATTTTTGTAATTGTCCAGAAAACTGTTTGAGCTTAATTTGGCTAATCTCATGTAGTCCAAGATGTTGGTGTAGGTTAGGACCCAAATAANACATGAAAAGCCGCAGGGCGCAACAACTTCCAACAAGGGTGCCCCTGCACCTCTAGGCAGCAAGGGGGGGCACCCCTGTGCCACTTCAACGGTGCGACTGTGCTCCCGACACATCCTGAATGTGTTTCTGAGCTCTTTTAATGAGTTTCGACGACCCGAATTGCTCCTTTCTCATAATCTAACATTGGAGACTCATCTGTCCTTAAGTATACTTGAATTTGACCTAGGAGAATGCTTTAAAAAAAGAATTATGGTATAAATTTTAGTGTGGAGAATTAGAGAGAAAAACACACACCAAATTCCTAAAGAGAAAAGTTTGGAGTTGGAGATTTCTTGAAGAATTCTTGAGAAAGATTCTTGATTACTTGAAGCTCATCTCTACAATAATTTTTTTTTTCCTTTCTCTCACCCTAATTTCTTAGAAACTTGTATTGAGCTTAGTATACGAACATGCTTGATTTATGAATTCCTTGTTGAGATTGGTGTTGGATTCTACTATGCTTGTTTATATTTGATAGCTAGGCTTTATTTTACCCTTTTTAATACTTTGTTTAGCTTATTTTGTTTATTATTAGTCTATTTTCAATTGTCAGTTCATTTATACTTCTTCCTACTCATTACTTCTAATTTATTTGGATAATGAATTAGTTGACATGAGGATATAATTTTGATGCTCGAGAGAGATTAATCTCATAATCTGGAATGGAGAGGTATAATTTAGATTGTTGTGAGATCGATAAGACATCAACGCTTAGATAATTACTTAGATAGTTTGGGTAGTTTGGGTTATTGTGAGACCAGGAGGTGAGTAATACATTAACTTCCATTTGAGGGCTTGAACTAAATGAACACTTAATTAATTGGGTTAGATAGAGATATCAACTTAGGTTAGTTAGGTATATTAACTCATTTGACACTCGAGAGAGGTAATGAAGTGAGGTTAGATTCCTCGATTAGTGAATTAAATAGAATTAGGCCAATATAATTTGATGAACTTAGGAGTAATTAGGCAAATTCAAATCCTTAGTATATTCTTGCATTAATATCTATATGTTATTTACGCTTTATTCTTTTAATCTTTATTTTATTTGTTTATTTTTATATTTATTTATATTTTATGCCAAAATAAAGTTGAATTGCGATAATTCTGGTAATTAGCAATAATTTAAAACACAATCTCTTTGAATGTGCCTTCTTGCCACTATACTAGCTAGTTTTGATTTTTGTTAGGACATGTTAGATTAATCATTAGGAGGAGAAATATTATAAATAGTAAAATTTGATTTTGGGCGTTTATAACCAATGACTAAACGTTCAATTATCAAATTTTTGGTGCCATTGCCAAGGATTGGCTTATTTAAATTGTTGCTAATATCAGAAATAAGTAACTTAATTTTAAATAAGTGTTTATTTTTATTCTTAATTTTTATTTTTTTTTTCTTTTATGCTTATTTTGCGAGGTACTTAGAGATGGTTGATCGACAAGTCCTCTTAACATTGGCTCAACGAGACTTAGAGTTGTTTCATTGTGCATAGTGGAGATACAAGGAGTTGCTTACGTCATTTTCTCATCATGGATTCTCTTGGTAGTGTCAACTATAAAATTTTCTCAATAATTTGTATAACGAGACAAGAATATGGGTGGAAAAAGGAGTTGGTACTACCAATTTCTACTAATTATCCACGAATAAAGCCTATTGGTTGTTGGAAGACATAGTCAACTTTGATTATCAGAGTTAGAATAATCTACCAAGCAATCTCAGTTTAGCGGATAATTCTAACAATTCGGCACTGTGGTTTGACATTCTGCATCATTAAGTAGACGGAGTATTCTCTTGACCTTGAAGAGTTAGTTTCCCAATTTTTGGAGGAGACAAGGCTCTATATAGAGAAGTTAGAAAGGAAGGAGACAGTGGCAAAGGACACTTAAGTCACATACATGAATAAAAGCCACCACGAGGAGCTGAGCACATGTAAAAGGATTTTGGGTTTATTCGACGATGACAACTACTCGAGTAAGGATGAGGTTGAAGATAATACTTGTGATTCTCCACATTTTAAGATGCAAGTCATTGTGCCATCGCTCATAAAAGTTTATATCTATGACGATCTTATGTGACCAAACTATCCTTCACCGCCTCTAACACTATTTATTGAAGCTTGGCAGAAGTCGATCTTTGACAAGCTTTCGATTTTTACATAGTTGATCCTAAAGATGCAATGCATGGAGGATAGTCCCCACCCAAGCTAAAGTCACTATGCCCAGAGCATCAACTTCAACAACCATACTCGGAGGCGAGAATGTCTTGCCTCCTCAGTGCATTTTCTTATTCCTTTGTATCTAATTTGATGAAATATGCTGATTATGAGTTTGAGGGTGGAAATATGGTTGGTTAATTCGTTATTGGGTTTGGCTTTGCTTATGTATTGGTTGTTATGACTTTTCCTTCATTGACTTATTTGCTTTTAATAAATACTTTACTTATTTTCTTTTTGTTTGTTTAAAGAAGTTGAGTTTTTATAAGATGAGAAACTTGATATTGATGATGAGTATAGTCACTTAGTATTCTTTAGGTCTTTTGAAATGTAATTTATTGAATTATCTTTGTGTTTGACTCGCATTGATTGAATTTTACTTTTGATTCTCTATATTTGAGCACCATAAATCATGATCACTTTACTAATTTGAGTTATATAAAACACTTATATACCTTAACTAGACTTTAATATCTCATGAACTATAAAACTTATTTAAGTTTTGGTTAAGGCAAAATCCTAAGTTAAGTATCGTTGAAGAAAGGATTTAGGCATTTCTTTGGATCGTTTGAGCCTTGAAGCTAACCTTTTAAAAATGTATCTTTAGTTAACTTCACTTAAGCCTAATTGACCTATTTCCTTCATCATCCTCAGAAATGCTTTCAAGCCACCAAATTTCATTTATCTTGCTTAAACCCATTACTAGTAGGTATGACTACATTGCACTCTTACATGATTCATTGAGCATGAAGGCATGTATGGACTATGTTTGAAAAATTGTTAGTGGATTAGTTANATTGTGTCTTTGTGAATAAACTTATTATGGAATTATTTGAAGAAAAAATGAAGAAAAATGATGAGATGGGGGGTTGGTGAGTGAATTTTTTTTAAGGAATCACGTAGGATCCTGGAGTTTAATGTAAGCCAATGGTGATCTAAGACGAAAATTACCCTTCTCATCTACCCTTCACTCCGACCTTACATTACAACCCGTGAAAGAACTTTTGATCTTCGATGATACTATAACCTATATTAGTGGAGAGTGACACGAAGAATGAGTTATGATAAATCTAACTTGCATTATCTTGAGATCACTCATAGTCTACTTGGCGCATAAGTTTATCTAGAATTCATTTAGTTGAGTGAGATTAATTGTGCACACATTTACACGAAAAGATCTTAAGTGAAGTGAAAACTGATGCTTGATATTGAAATTATAGATATTTTTAATGGTGACATTTCATTCGAGCTTAGAACATTTTGTGATTTCGGAGATACTTGCACAATTGTTGATTCGATGCAAAACTTATATGTTTTCGTTTTTGTTTCGTAATTGATTTATGTTTGTTTTTCTTGTTATTTTGTTTTGTTTGAGGACAAGCAAATATTTGAGTTTGGAAGTATTTGATGAGAAGGATATTTACCTCCAAATCAAGTATATTTCGAGCTCAAATAGCTGTATATTTTCAAGTGTTTTTATTGGTTTGATGTGTTTTTATTTGTTGTTGTAGTTTTTATGAATAAATGAAAATCAAGATGACTTTATGCCTTAAAAATGGGCTTTCCAAATCATTTAAAGTGAAGTTGGGTCTGAGAAAGATGCATTGCAATAAGAACTAGGCAAAACGAAGCTAAAACAGTAAAACAGTGTACCTGGGAAGCCACAGCATGCAACTGCCTATAACAGGGTACCCCTACACCTCCTCTACTGTAAAGAGATGCCCTTCCGCCACTTTAGGAGAGCGACTACGCCCTTGAAGCATCATGGATGCAATTTTGAGCTCTTTTAATGAGTTTCAATAGTTTGGATTGCTCTTTTCTCATAATCCAACGATAAAAAACTAATCCGTCCTTAAGTGTGCTTGAATTTGACCTAGGAGAATGCTTTAAGAAGGGGATGGTAGCATAAATTTTAGTGTGGAGAATCGAAGAGAAAAACATATCAAATTCCTAGAGAGAAAAGCTTGGAGTTTGAGATTTCTTGAAGAATTCTTGGGAGAGATTCTTAAAGACTTGAAGTGCATTTCCATAAGTTTTTCTTTTCCTTTCTCTCTCCCTAATATCTTAGAAATTTGTATTGAGCTTATTTTATGAACATACTTGGATTTATGAATTTCTTATTGAGATTGGTGTTGGGTTCTATTATTCTTATGTATATTTGATAGCTAGGATTTGTTTTACCCTTTTTAATTATATTGTTATGCTTATTTTCTTTATTATTGGTCTATTTTTTTATTATGAATTCATTTATGTTTCTTCTTGCTCATTGTTTCTAATTTATTTGGCCAATAAATTAGTTGACTTTAAGATATAATTTTGATATTCGGGGGAGATTAATCTCATAATTCAAAATTGAGAGGCATAGTTTAGGTTGTTGTGAGACTGGGAAGAGTTCAACGCCTAGATAATCACTTTGTAATTTGGGTAGTTTGAGTTCTCATGAGACCGGGAGGTAAGCGATACCTTAACTTTCATTTGAGGGCTTGAACTTAATGAATACTTAATTAATCTGGTTAGATAGGGATATCAACCTAAGTTAGCTAGGTGTACTAGCTCATTTAACGCTCAGGAAAGGTAATGACATGAGGTTAGATTCCCTGACTAGTGAATTAAATGGAATTAGGCTGGTAATTACTCAATTTGATGAATTTAGGACTAATTAGGTGAATTCAAATCCTTAGTACATTCTTGCATGGTAATTATTCATATTTTATTTATGCTTTATTTTTTTTATCTTTGTTTTTATTTGTTTATTTATATTCATTTAGGTTTTATGCCTAATAAAGTTGAGTCGTAATAATTCTGATAATGAACGATAGTTTAATACCCAATATCTGTGGATCGACCCTTCTTACATTCATACTAGCTAGTTTTGATTTTTGTTAAAACAAGCTAGGTTAGTCAATAGGAGGAGAAATATTATAAATAATAAAATTTGATTTTAAGCATTTATAACTAATGACTAAACGTTCAGTTATTACTAAAGGTTTCGATTACTTTGACATGTTTAGTCCTGTTGTGAAATGTACTATTAAAATAATGTCCTATAAAGCAGTTTATTATTTAGACATTATAAACAATTATTATCGGATTATTTATTATGTATTTATTGTTAATAAATTCTATACTATGAACTTCTATTCATTTATGTCCTATTAATATACATGTGATGTCTATGTTTATCTTATGCAAACATCTAAAAGATTCCAAGATATGTAATGAGTAATAAAGAATTATTCGTATGATGAGTTCATATGCCTGAGATATTATATTCTTTATTTTATTGTGTCTAAATTGAATTATTCACATTCTATATATTGAAGTTGAAATACTTTACTATGCAATAGAATGTAGTGTTGTCTACTTTAATATGATTAATGAAATCTCCAATTATCAAAGTGAGTCTTTGGACAGAAACACTAGTGTATTATAAGAAGTTATAACAGCATCGAATAGGACCAAGTAAATTAGAATTTGAAATTAAGTGTCGTAACTCAATATTCTAATTTTACTAATCTAGCACTATTGTAATAAACCTTAATCCTAGTAATTAATGAACTTACTTTCAAGTGTTTTGTCTTTTTGAGTTACTAAAGGACTAGTTCCAATTTATGTTTCGAACTCCGGTATCTTAGAAGATAAGGTATATAAAATGTGCAGAATGTTCTTCATGACGGACGCGATGCACATAATGTCACTTTGAGTTTTTTCAAGTATTTGAATAATATAAACTAGGGCCCAGATATTCACTATATAAATTTGACTGTGTTGGTATAGACAGATACAAATATCGTAGCTAATTATTATCCATTACATGAAAAATGGTAACTTAAATATAAATATGTACTAGAGGGGTAATATGATAATTTCACCCTACCAGTATGACATTGTATTTTGAGTACGTCTATAAATATAGTATATGCTAAATGGATCGAGCTAGTTAGTTATTAAAAAGCTTCATAGAAAATAAATGACATTCAATTAAAGAGTTTAATATTGGGCTAATAGTGGTGTGCCCCAATATTAATGGACAATGCCAATCATAATTATGAGTTAATTATGATTGCAGATATCTAATCCATTAGATTTTGGGCTATATGGAACTATCTGATGCCCTGTCTAGCTCAAATTAAAGCCCAATAGTTATTTGATATTCAGTTAAGCCCGGTAAGTCCAATAGGATTTACTAATCACTCTACATTGAAGAGAAAAGTTCTCTAGCTGCTAGTTTTTACCAACAACATGTGAAACATCTCTTAAGAAGAGAGTACTACATGAAATTGTCAGAGATTAAAGCAGAGAGAATTCAGCCAGTACTAAGGGATTCATCATCCTTGGTGTTTGTAGAAATCAGTTCTAGGAGATCATCTTCTTGTTCTCTACGGATCTCGACCACACACTGGATCAATCAAACGACTTTCAAGAATAGACAGGAAGACGAGAAGATTTTGGAGCAAATTTGGGTATTATTCTTATTTAGTTTTAGAGTTAATCTATGTTCGATCACGACCCAAAATATTTTGTAAAAGAAAAATTTTTAAATGACTAGTTCCGCTGCGTTTCTAGATTTTACAAAATTATGGCATTCTTGAAAATGATTTTACAAAAATATTTTCTGAAAATTTCTTATTGAAAAACCAGCACCTTCGATCATTCGAGTTGTCCTCGTAGTTGAACTTTCTTTGGCCTGGCCTCTAGACCAACTGGATGTGCTTAATGATTTTCTCAATGGTGACTTAACTTTAGAGGTGTACATGGAGCAACCTCAAGGATTTATTGATGCCTTTTTTCCTCACCGAGTTTGTAAATTACAAAAAATTACTTTATGGACTTAAACAGTCCATCCATGCATGGTTTATAAAGTTTTACTCATGGTTAGTTCTATGGAGCTTATTCCATCTCTATCCGATTCTTCCATGTTCACTGATCATTTTAAGACAACAACTTTGATGATTCTTGTCCATGTTGACGAAATCATAATCAATGGTAGCAACCACGTTTTTAGTGGCACTCTTTTTTCTAGCCTTTATAAATAGTTTACTAAAGGACTTGGGGATGCTTAGCTACTTTATGGGCATTTAAGTTCATCACTTTTCGTGGGCCATTCACTTAAATCATGCAATGTATGTTGAAGACATTCTTACTAAAGCTGATATATGTTGATTATAATCAAAGCGTGACAAAATCAAAGATGAGTAAAGCATGGAAAGTAAAATTTTTTTCGGATTATATTTTTCATAAAAGTCTTTTAGGATCTTAGTTATGGTCTAAATACATACAATAGGATTGTACCTCAACCAGTGAGTCTGTCTTCCTAAGTACCAAGTTTGAAACTGCAGAGGTGTGTGGGCACCTTGATCTTGATTAATTCCAAGTGAGAATCCAAGAATTCCAATAGCCTCTAATAGTGGCTCCAAGAATTTCTGTCTCTCATATTTCTCCTAGTTTTCTGTGTAGCCGCCAAACTAATATTTCAGTCAAAAATGAAAATTATAGCATAAAGGAGGGGGGAGAAGCCTCTTTCTTGAGGCAGAATTCAGCCAGTTCTAGGGTATAGGCTGACCGAAAATACTCAATGCCCTAAAGGCATTGCAATGGGCTATAAAGGCCTACTGCCTTTTCAGCCTATTTTTGTAATTGTCCAGAAAACTGTTTGAGCTTAATTTGGCTAATCTCATGTAGTCCAAGATGTTGGTGTAGGTTAGGACCCAAATAAATCTATTTAATTCAAGCTCTAGTTCACAAAGATCCAGTTCTAATTAACTCTTAATACAAGTAGGCTTGCACTACTAGTTATGGATTTATTCTATTAAAGGTCTAAACTGCACTCTTGAATAAATACATATCACAAGATACTTTATAATTAAAATTTTATAATTAATATTTGTATGTGTATCCTGAAATGAATACCGATAATTGGAGATAGGAAAAATTATTATTTTGCGTATCCAATTATATCTTTCAATTCCATGATACATGATTATATCTAATGGATGACCAGACTTACATAAAGTTTTCAATTAATAAAATATTCAATTTTATTAATTACTTAGCTAAGATTTAAATCATCTAATCTCCTATAACTCCTTAAAGTAGTATTCACTTCTCTATATAATAGGGTTGCGTATCTCTATAAGTATATGTTCCTAATGCCTATTATAATGCATTACCAAAATATCAGGGTCTAGATCGTCAATTTTTTGCTCTGTACCTTTTAACATCTCAAATAATATATGTTATAAACACATGTTCATCACTTATTTTAGGATTAAGAAAGACATGTGTTAATTATCAAGTTTATGAGAATATATTCTTGTCAATGACACTTATTATAAAAATATATTTCACATAGTTTTTTTTTAATATTTACACTCCAAGACTTTTTGTACATGATCATACTAATATAGATTAAGATACATCATAAATACATAAATTCTTGCAATACGATCTAAAAGAAGTGTCTAACTTCTCTTATTGGCCGTGAACAATCTTATTGAGTTTAATTAGAGAAAATATATCTTAACTTTAATAAACAACTTTACTAAAATATCTTTCTAATAAGTAAATCTTGGAATCTTTTGACTTTTATTATTATACCAATAATCAAAATATTATCACAAATACTATGCATGAAATATCACTTTATTAAATATCCAAAACGTTTAATAAATATTTATAAATAATAAATACTTTTTGGGTATGATAATAATAATATATATGGTTGACTTTAAACTATACCATACTCCAATGGCATTTGGACTTATATTATCCATTACTGAAGGTCAATTGCTTTCCATTCCAAGCCCATATCGCAGCATTTTTAGGGCACTCCAATATTATACTTTAACACGACCTGACCTCAATTTTGCAGCTAATAAGATATATCAGTTTCTTCTACTACTAGTCATTGGCAAGCTATTAAATGGATTCTTCGGTATCTTAAAGGTATTGCATTCTTTAGTTTCTCTCTTCATGCCTCTTTGGATTTGATTCTCACTCACTACATGGATGCTGATTGGGGCTAGTTGTCATAATTATCGTTATTGCACTTTCCTGGGTCCTAACTTGATCTCTTGGTCCTCATCTAAATAGAAGGCCGTCTTTCGCTCAAATGTAGAATCGGATTATCACGGTCTTGCAAATGGCACTGTTGAAATCACTTAGCTTATAGCTCATGAACTTCATATCTCTTTGCCCTCATTGGTACTCTGTGATAATATTAATACCATCTACTTAGCTGCCAATCCTATTATGCATGCTCGCACTAAACATGTAGAGATTCACTATCATTTCATTCGTGAATGGGTCATGCAGAACTCCTTGATTATGCACTATTTACCTTCTGATGATTAGGTTGTTGATACCTTTACTAATCCATGCCTAGTAAATGCTTAGTCTTCGTTCTAAGCTCATAGTCCTCCCTAGACCAGTGAGCTTCAGGGGGGATGTTAAGCATTGTAGTAACTAGTTCCTTTTTTGGTAATTATTTATTTTCCTTTTAGTAAGTTTGCTTTATTATGAGCAGTCCCATATGGCTTTGCCAACAGTACACATTCACTACTACAAAAATACCTTTAAAAGACAGAGCAGGATGCATAAAGACGACGGTTTTCAGCAAAAACATCGTCTAAAAAAATAAGGGCGACGATAGTCATTTTTAAACCACAATAGATCACGAGTTTTTCAAAAACCGTGATCTATTCCTTTCGTTTTTTTTTTTATTTTCTTAAAAGCACAATAGATCACGGGGTTTTCTAAAAATCGTGATCTATTCCTTCTGTTTTTTTTTTTTTCATTTTCTTAAAAGGGCTCCTCTGCATGAATTAAGTGAAACACACGTTTGACTTTTAATTTTAGAGAATAGACGACGTGTATAGAATACTCGTCTATACCTGTCATGATTTAGAGCTCAAAATCAAGCCCTAAGTGCACAGTCTATTCATATTCCAGTGCTTCTCTCTTTTCATATATGCCTTATTCTCATATTCTCTTACTATTTTCCACCATTTCACACGATTTTCTGCCATGTTCCACCATTTAATTCCATTGTTTTGGCTGTTTTTCACATTTAACTTCGTTTTTAAAGAGACTTTTGACGGATTCGATTTAGTTTAGTTGCTCTACTTGTATGGGTGAGTTTTTTTTGATATAAATTCTCTTATTTTTAGAATATTTGTATATGATTTGAATTATTATGGGTTGTATATATTTTTAAATTGTGTTTTTGCTCAATGTATAGGTTATTGAGGATCTTCTACCTTGATTTTATTTGGATTTACCTTTAATCTAGGAGCTAGGTTTTATGACATTAGATAATTTTTCTTCTAATCCTTTGAGAAATGTGAACTATATTATTTGCTTGCGCTTAGTAATTTGAAGATTAGGTTTTATGTATCTTTTTAATTTGGATTGGTCAATTGAAGCTTATACATATTAGGTATTTGATAAAATACTTAGGAGAATATTAATAGAGTAAAATCATTTTTTGGGTATATGTTTGATACAAAGTAATGATACTTAAGTTATGTAAATATCATTAGAGTTATAAAACTTGTTATGTATATGTCAAAATTAAAAATTCTACACTTATAAGATAATGAAATCATAGCTCATAATAATTTTTCCTAAAATTTTAAAGATAAAGTGTATGAGAAATTAGTTAATTTTTCAACTATTCCTTAAAAGTTTATAAATTATATAGTGACTTAATTATGCTTGATGATTTGAAACTTAAGTTTTATGTATCTTTGTGAAGGAGCTTGGTCATTTCAAGCTTAAATTTTGTATAGGACATTTTATCAATATCATGTGTTTGACATACTACCTAAGAGAATGTGAATAGAGTAAAATCAATATTTGGTATAGGTTTGAGATAAATTAATGATACGTAACTACGAGAAGTATTATCAAATAGTTTACATTCTTTTGTTATTTTTTTGATAGTAAATAATCATTCTCATATTAAATTTGGCAAGTAAACATTGATTTTAGTATGAGAATTAATAGGGCATATCTTTGTAATAGAAAGAAATGTCATTTTAGATACAAATAATGCATGTAGTTTATGTGTTCAATTAAGTAACGTATTATTGATAATAGAGTAAAATAATTATTTTGGTATATATTTTTTGTATCTTTTTGATTAGGCTAGCTTGTTATATGTTTATAGAGTAAAATAATTATTTTGGTATATGTTGTTTTGTATCTTTTTTATTAATCTTGGTCATTTGAAGTTTAAGTTTGAGGAAGATATGGTGTGCATATAATGTGTATGATAAAATACCTTGGAGAATATTAATACAATATATTTGGGTTAGAAAGTATGATTATAAGACCTTAGTTTTGATTGGGGCATATATATTCCAAACTTTTGATTATATGAGAGAATAAGGGAGAGAACCACATTCCAAATTTTTGATTAAGTTAATGAAAAACTCCACTTAAGAGAAGTTGCATTGAGTTCATTCTCCAAATTTGTTAGTCACAAATCATGCTCACCTACTTTTTAAGTAAAAAATATTCATTGACATAAAGAATTTATAAGTGGGTATTTTCTTTTCGAGTCATTTATTGTATTTCTCTCTTTTGAAAGCCCCACTCCAAAAAGCATGCCTTTAGGCTCCTATAATTGAGAGTTGAACCACAAAAAAAATAATATCATCAATTCCTTAATGGGTAATCGATATTTTAAACTTGTTATGATTAAGTACTTAATTAGTACCTATAAGTTTAAATTTTTAGATGATTTGAATTGGAAATTATATTATTGATGTTTTTTGAAAGATATTGCAGGGTTTATTGCCATTTTATTTGAGTCATGGAAGTTGGCAATCCGTAGGAAAAATATAAAATTGAGCAAACTACTTTTTTTAAAAAAAAAAAAAAACTACTATAGATTACGGTTTTCTAAAAAAATATTATAGATCACGATTTACTGCTAAAACTATGATCTATAATTGTTGATGTTTTAATTGTAGAAGACGATTTTCAGCTGAAACCCGCGTCTATAACCTTAAAAATGTCATTTTTCTCTCCAAATATCATCTTTTATATGACGGTTGTAACCCGTCATCTTTCGTACTGAAGAAAAGATGACATGGGCATGGACGACGATTTTAGATTAGATCATGGTTTAAAACCTTCGTCTAAGGAGGTATTTTATAGTAGTGATTGTTGGAAGAATATTGCTGTAATTTTTTTTTATCTTGTACATATACAAAAGGTCTCTACCCTAGCTTTGTAACGAATAGGCATTCTTCCAAAATTTTTCCCTTTTTATCCATTTTTATCTCTCCATTTCTCTGCAACTTTCTAGCACTAATCCTTTTTCATATAAATTTGTTGATTGGCTCCATACCTCCTTTAGTATGCTTAAGTACACTCTATTTATTTACTTTTTAACTCTCAAATTGGATTGGCTAATATGAGCTGATTGTGGTTCTAGATTTTTTTTTTCTAAATTTAATTTAAATACATTAGATACGACAATGTAGAAAGGAGATTAATATTTATCACCCTATATTCATTCTAGTGGTGAAAATTATGACTACTAATAATGCATTTACAAAAAAAAAAAAAGGCTATTTTTTTTTCATGAACAATAGATAAGCCCAACATTGTCACACGTCTCCACCACCAAATAAGAACTTGACTGTAATTGAACAATTTCAACTGGAGTAGAATACAATAGAAATATATATATATATATACACACACACATATAGGTTGTTAATCCAGCAGGTATTTTTTTCTATCTATGATATTTTTTTTTAACCGTTCGATCATCATCTAACGGTGATCCAACAGCTACAATGATATACATGAAAAGATGTGCATTATTAATGTTATTTTTCTTTCTTACTTTTTATTATAAAAAGATGTGTATAAAAAAATGGTAATCAATTTGATTTTTCTTATTTCCATGGTAATCAGTTTCAAAGATTGGTTACCTAAATTTGTTTCTAGTTACTACTCGAAACTAATTTAGTTTCAACTCAAAACTACTCAATATTAATTTGATTTTTAGTTTCAAGAATAGCCATAACCATTTTTTATTTTAGAAAACCAAAGTAGTTTGAAGTTAAAATATTTTTCATTTTATTTTATTATTATTATTATTATTATAGAAAATAAGAAACAAATTTGGTTTCTTAGGTAACTGAGAACCAAAATTGGTTTCTTAAGTAACTGAGAAACCAATTTAGTTTCTACTCAAAACTACTCAATATCGATTTAGTTTTTCTAGTTTCCACAGTAATCAATTACAAAGATTGGTTACCTAAATTATTTGCTGGTTACTACTCGAAAGTAGTTTGGTTTCCACTAAAAACTACTAAATACCAATTTGATTTTGGTTTCAAGAATAATCATTACCATTTTTTTTTAGAAAACCAAATTTGTTTGAACTAAAAATATTTTATATTTTATTTTATTGTTATTCTAAAAAAATAAGAAATCCATTGGTTTCTTAGGTAACTAAGAACTTGGTTTCTCAAGTAACAGAGAAATCAATTTAGTTTTTACTCAAAACTATTACTTGAGAAACTAATTTAGTTTTTACTCAAAACTATTCAATATCAATTTGGTTTTTCAAGTTTCCATAATAATCAGTTACCAAAATTAGTTTCTGGTTACTACTTGAAACCAACTTAGTTTCCACTCAAAACTACTCAATACCAATTTGATTTTTTATTTCAAGAATAGCTATTACTATTTTGTTTTTAAGAAACCAAATTAGTTTTAACTAAAAATATTTTTCATTTTATTTTAGTATTATTATAAAAAAAAACGAGAAACTGATTTGGTTTCTCAGGTAACTAAAATCCTGAAAAATCAATTTAGTTTTTCAGTATTTGATTTCTCAAGCAACTGAGAAACTAATTTAGTTTCTACTTAAAACTACTCAATATTAATTTGGCTTTTCTAGTTTCCATAGTAATCAATTACAAAGATTGATTACCCAAATCAGTGTCTGGTTACTACTCAAAACTAATTTAGTTTCTACTCAAAATCAATTTAGTTTTCACTCAAAACTACTCAATACGTGAGAAATCAAATTAGTTTCTCATTTTCTATACTAATAATAAAATAAAATAAAATAATATTTTATTCCAAAAAATAATAAAACAAGAAAAAATTATAATGAGAGAAGTAGGAAAAAAAATGAAAAAGAGTTAAAAAGAGAAGTAATTTTTAAAAATATAAAATGAGAAAAATGAAATTAAGGAAGGAAAAAAAAGGATAAAACTGAAATGAGTTGTCTGGGTTTGAACCAAGGTTTTAAAGGATAAGTTTTAAGGCTCTGCCTTGTGGTATATTTGCGGTTTAAATCTTTAATAAATGTTTCGGACAAATGAGGAAAAAAGTTACGAAAATGCCACTGTGTTTTCTAGCCGAAATAATTAGAAAAATACACACTAAGGTCGTAGAGAAAAATAAATACTTTTGGAAGGTTGTATTATTGGTATTATTTTTTAAAACTTAGGTAAAAGTGTCCTAAACCCATAAAATTTAGTGAAATTTATGCCTAGTACCCGTTTTTTAAAACTTATTTCAAAAATACATGTTTTTAATTTTTCTTTCAAAAATACCCGTTTTTATGGTCCACATTTCATATGCAAAATATGAGTGATCCACATTTACAATGTAAATTTTATCTATGAGGTACACATTTCGTGTGTAAAATATGAACGGTACACATTTTAAAATGTGTGCCAATTTTTACTGTAATTTTTATTCATGAAATAAAGACCACAGTATACATTTCATGTGTAAAACAGTGGTGATCTATATTTCTCCAAAAAAAAAGTATAAAAACGGGTATTTATGAAATTAAAGTAAAAAATGAGTATTTATAAAAATATGATTTTAAAAATGAGTATTTATGAACTTTTTCCTAAAATTGATACATTAACTAGTCTCAGTTATGATTTGAAGCTGTCTCCTCCCACACACTCACACACACTTTATTTAATGTTAAAATGTGGCACAATCGAATAATAAAAATTTGAGAAGGATTTGGATAGGTATTTTTTAATTATCTCAATGAAGGGTGTGAATTCGTTAGACATATAGAATTATGTAGATATACCCTAACTCAATATAACCGAGGTTGGAGATTCTTCGAATGCTAATTTTTTAAAAGGAAAAAAAAAAAAAAGGAAATTCACGACTCCAAAAAGGGGTCATGTTTACTTTTAAAAAAAAAAGGGGGGTCATGTTCAAATAGACAAATATCTTGGATTAAGGGGTATGACTGTTATATTGACATACAGGGAAGGGTAAAAGTATAATTTTGGACAATCGAGATTTGAGTAAGCTTCCCGATCGGTGTCATACAAGCGCAGGCACGTCGTTGCATGCCAACGGCGGTGCCGAGTAAAGTATTTAAAGAATGTAAGGGTAAAACGGTCATTTTGGATACCGACTGTTAAAACTTAAAACTCAGCATCGCGCAGCCCCATGTAGATATCCCAATATACAAGTCTCCGACTCTGAGAGGAAACCCGCTTGTCAAGTGTGTGTATATATATTTATATATAATATAATATATACACTCAAATATCTCTATTCCATATATATAAATTTATAAATATGGGTATTTTACAGAGTTCCGGACAAAATAAAAATAATGTATTTAAACAGTAGTCCCCAAGGTCCTATATATAGGATTCATATTTGATACATAAAGAGTATAAAAGAAGAGAGCTGTGAATCGCAATAAGCGAAAGCAGAGACTGAGATTCGTAAAATAGAGAGACTAGAGAGAGAGCTCAAGAATGGCGGTAAATAATAATAATAATAATAATAATAGGAAAAACATGGGGGTGTTCAGCCTAAGGATGTGTGGTCAAGAAGAGATTGAGCAACTTTCAAGGGATGGCAGCCATTACAGTCTTACGACTGGAATATTGCCTTCGCTCGGAGCCAGGACTAGTAACCGAAGGGTCAAACTCAGAAGCTTCATTGTGTCTCCTTATGACCGCCGCTACAGGTTTCTTCCTCTTCTTCTTCTTTCAGCTTTTTTGGGTTTATGGTTTTTTTTTTTTTTTTTTTGTAATTTTAATACCCTTTTGTGTTATTATTGTATTTTTATATAATATATGGTGCGTAGGTGTATTGGGGAAAATATTAATGGCATTGATTCTTGTGAAATCCTTTTTTTTCGAAGAAAAAAAAAAAAAAAAAACAAAGCGTTACCACTTTGTCCTGGTTTTTAGTTGCATTATTTTGTATTTATTTTTTTAGTTAATGTGTCTTTGTTCTTTTGATTTCTTAATTTTTCTGGATTCTTAGTTCTTGGTTTGGTTGGGTATGTCGAAAAGACGACAGGGGAATCTTCTGATGCCTTTGTTATTTGATGAACTTATTTGTTGTTTCTTTTATATTTTCTTTAATTTTTCTGTTATGTACTTTTTTTCTTTTTCTTTTTTGGTTTACTTTATCTATTTTTCCTGTTAACTTTTTGATAGAGCTTATTTTCATGGAAAATCCGGTCAACACTTTTTGGTATCATCTTCATGTTGAGGCCAGAATTGTACGTTCCAAGCTATAGTTTCTTATATAGATTTATTTGTTCATATATATATATACACATATAGGGTGTATATATATATGTATGTATACGAAATTTTTGAATTTTCTTTTCAAAAGATTTTGGTTCTCCTTCTATGTGTTTGTAATAAGTCGTATGAGATTTATGTTCCCATTTCAATACTTTTCGTTCGAGTTAATTCTTGTTAAACGCCTTCCATAGCCATTGGTGACCATAAGAATGTTGAATAATTGACTTTCTGGTAAAATCTCGGCAGCCCACTTCCCATTTTGAAAATTCTTTGACTAAACTCTTGACATAGCCGAATAATTTTCTAGTTGTTTTTCCGGGAAAATTTTTAAAGCATTTCTGCCTATTAGTACGTATATTTGCTAAATTTTGCGAGGACCAAATTGGGTTTTGCAGGGTATGGGAAACTTTTCTGGTCGTTCTGGTTGTCTACACTGCTTGGGTGTCTCCATTTGAGTTCGGGTTCCTTAAAAAGCCTGGGGGACCACTCGCCATTACTGATAATGTCGTTAATGGATTCTTTGCCATTGATATTATTCTTACCTTCTTTGTAGCTTACCTTGATCGAACCACATATCTACTTGTTGATGAGCCAAAACAGATAGCTTGGAAATATACAAAGTCATGGTTGGCCTTTGATGTCATTTCTACTATCCCAGCCGAACTTGCCAGGAAAATTTCTCCTTCTGTGTTCAGATCATATGGCTTGTTCAACATGCTTCGACTATGGCGTCTTCGAAGAGTTAGCGCTCTGTTTTCCAGGTACATTTAGTGTTTAGACTCTATACTAATTATGAAGATTAGTCTTCTTTATCTTGGAGATTAGTCTTCTTTATCTTGGGTTAATTGGGTTGTTTTCTTTGATCTTTACCAGATTGGAGAAGGACAGGAACTATAACTACTTCTGGGTTCGATGCGCAAAACTCATATGTGTTAGTGTCTTAGTGAATTCCGGATTTTTTTTTCTTCTTTTCTTCTCTGGGTTTTTCTTAAAATTTGTAACAAACTTTGAATTTTGATGCTTTTTGCAGGTTACCCTTTTCGCAGTTCACTGTGCTGGATGCTTCTATTATCTTATTGCTGCACGTTATCATGATCCCAGGAGGACTTGGATTGGAAGTTCAATGGGAAATTTCCTTGAAGAAAGCCTTTGGATTCGGTATGTGACTTCGATGTATTGGTCTATCACGACGCTGACGACTGTTGGATATGGTGATTTGCATCCTGTGAATACGAGGGAGATGATCTTTGACATTTTTTACATGCTTTTTAACCTTGGATTGACTGCATACTTGATCGGTAACATGACTAACTTGGTTGTACATGGGACTAGTCGAACGAGAAAATTTGTGAGTAAATACTTTAGCCTAGATGTTTGTTCTGATTGAATACTAGACCTGCTATGTCTAAAGAGTCTAATTATGTCGTGTGCTCGAATTTTCAGAGGGATACCATACAAGCTGCCTCCAGTTTTGCTCAGAGGAACCAGCTACCTCTTCGGCTGCAGGATCAGATGCTAGCACATTTGTGTCTAAAGTTTAGAACTGATTCAGAGGGTCTTCAACAACAGGAGACTCTAGATTCCCTTCCTAAGGCTATCCGGTCGAGCATTTCGCATTATCTCTTTTACTCACTTGTTGACAAGGTGTACTTGTTTCGTGGGGTTTCAAATGACTTACTCTTTCAGCTGGTAATTTGAAAGCTATCTCAGTTCTTCGTTTTTACCTTTTCTTCACTGTTGTTTTACTTTGGAGTTTCATAGTAGAATTATTTGAACATGCCTACCTGTTCTTTATTTTTAATCTTTTTCATGTACAATTTAAAGGTGTCAGAGATGAAAGCTGAGTACTTTCCACCCAAAGAAGATGTTATTTTGCAGAATGAAGCACCCACAGATTTCTACATACTTGTCACTGGTGCTGCGGTAATTTTTTTTTTTTTTAATTTCTGCAAATTTGAGAGTTGAGAAGTTTATTTTCCAAACTAATGTTTGAAATCCTTCACAGGACCTGGTAGTGCTAAAAAATGGAGCTGAACAGGCAAGTCTGATGAATTCTGGATTAGCTATCTTATCTAGTTTCATTGATCATTTCTAACTACCGTTGTGTTTACTCGGTGCAGGTTGTAGGCGAGATAAAAACTGGTGATCTATGTGGTGAGATTGGTGTACTTTGTTATAGGCCCCAACTCTTTACAGTTCGCACCAAGCGATTGAGCCAGTTACTCCGGCTGAACCGTACTGCGTTCATGAATATTGTTCAGGCCAATGTAGGAGATGGGACCATAATCATGAACAATCTTCTCCAGGTCTGTGGATTTAACACATCTTCATATAAATCAATGCGGAAGATTGCTTTCATATTTTATGAGATCTTTTGTCGAATTGCAATGTCTAGTCTTGTAAAACGTATACAAGTTCTTGATTATGTAATTTGAAATACAATGCTTTAATGTTGTCTTTTCTTTGTTGGTGGAACAGCATCTAAAGGACCTTAAGGACCCCATTATGGAGGGAGTTTTGCTGGAGACAGAGAACATGCTAGCTCGTGGTAGAATGGACCTACCCCTCAGTCTATGCTTTGCAGCACTTAGAGGAGATGATTTGTTGTTGAATCAGTTGTTGAAACGGGGTCTGGACCCAAATGAGTCAGACAACAATGGAAGGACAGCTCTGGTGTGTGAAATCCTCTGTTTACGTTTTATCATATTCCTGTTTATGCAGCAGTCTCTGTAGATTTTATCGCTACTTTTACAATGGTATTTACTTGTGTAATTTTTTTGTTTCATGTCAAAAACCAGCATATAGCAGCATCTAAAGGAAGTGAGAACTGTGTGCTTCTTCTTCTAGACTTTGGGGCAGATCCTAATTCTAGAGGTACCCTTTCAATTCCNTATTATGCAGTACTACATTTTAATTTCAAGTTGAGTATTTCCATACTTCATAGAGGTTTTTTATTTTTTATTTTTTATTTTTTTAATTTTTCCTAGTAGAAACTCCTCAATTAGAATTAAGGCTTTTTTAGACAAGGAAATAAACTAATCATGCAGTCACATTATTTATTATGATTTTTTTTTTTTTTTTGAGGAAAATGTAGTCACATTATACTTTGTCAAGCCAAATAATTTTCCCTATAATGGAAGATAAGCAATTGACTTCTGTGAGTGGTTACATGGTCCTTCGTCAAATTGTCCCCAATCGGAAGTCAAAAATATTTAGATGGATTGACATAGTCTTCACTAAAGAACCTCTTTTCTTAATTTATATTGTAAATGAATAAATACAGAAATGGATAAGATAATTTAGATACTGATTGACTTGTTTATTACTACGTGGTCTGTTATGTCAACAGAAACATAATCTGGAAATCTAACAAAATTTTATGCTTTTTGGTTTGGTCCTCACTAACCATAAGCAATACCCCTAAAAAGGGGAAGAGAGAGAGAGAGAGAGAGATAAAACCAAAAAAAGTACTAGCTAGTAGTCTACAATTTAGATCCTTAGTTGTTCTTTGGTTGTTGTAGCTACATGTCATGAAAATTCAAGCATGGATCAATTCTTTCCATTTCTTTCCCTATTATAATGTCAGAAAGAATTCTCTAAGTCAAACGTTTCTCTTTATTTAATGACTTGGTTGAGCAATGTGCCTCACCTGGTTTTGTTCCCTTCTTTATAATCTATGACCTTTTTGCCAAAAAAAAAAAAAATCTTTTTTCTTTTGGTCGGTCATTTACAATATCTTTCCTTGATTGGCAAGAGAGAATATTATAGTATATCTGTTTACAATTTCCTATATAGGCAACCAAACTATTTGATAATTAATTGTACGTAGTACTACTTTTGTTTAACATATCTTAGTCTCTCAAGTTAAAATAACACTATGAAATTCAGTGACCATGAATTCTGATCTGAAACATTACACATTCATCTCTTTTTTTATATAAATGTACTTCGTTAATCAGTAGTCATGCATGTGCAACTCCCACGTCCTCATCATGGTTTACAAAACAAAACTTTATGATATGACGGTATCAATAATGTAAGCTCCTCTACAAATTTAAAATAAAATATTGAAGGCATGAAGCGATATGTCATGTTAAGTTTCCAAGTTGACAAGTTGGGATCTATCATTTCTACACTGTGAAACTACATCATTTATTTGTGATCCTATTTAATTTGTTTGAATGAGAGAGTTGTTGGCCCTTCGCAACTTGACTAGTTATACTTACATGCACATAGCCAAAGAAGTCAAAGCTAGCAGCTTTACTTCAAGAACTGGTTTGTGTGCATTGACTTCAATAAAACTATTTGCAATATATCCTTTTCTTATATATTTATGAAAGTTAATATTATTTTTATGTCATCAAGTACGTGTGGATAACATGGGTCCCCCTTCCCTAACATGGACCACACCCCTGTAGTTCTTTCATAAATGTTCTGCAATCTGTTAAATAAATATACATACTCCATTATCAACTCTAATTGAAAATATACATACATTGCATTGTCAACTCTAATTTTGAACTCGTTTCCTTCCTACTAGAAGGAACAACTTTCTTTTCTTATTTTCTTGCATGTGTCTTATCTTTGAAGTATTTATTAATATTATTGACCAATTCTATTATATGGAGTTCTCAACTATGTTTTTATAAGTTGAACATTTTTCTTCAAATGTTGACTCCTTCTCTTGTTTACAGACACTGATGGCAATGTACCAGTATGGGAAGCAATACTAGGCGGCCATGCCACCGTAGCCAAGCTATTACTAGAAAACGGTGCCGTTTTGGATGCAGGCGATGTGGGACAGTTTGCATGCAGTGCAGCTGAGCAAAACAACTTGAACTTGCTCAAGGATATTGTTCGCTATGGTGGTGATGTTACATCTGCTAAAGGCAATGGCTCCACTGCCCTCCACGTGGCGGTTTGTGAGGACAACATTGAAATAGTCAAGTACCTTTTGGATCAAGGTGCTGACATTGACAAACCAGACATCCATGGTTGGACACCAAGAGCTCTGGCTGACCAACAAGGACACGAAGAGATTAAAGCCCTTTTCCAGTCCAAGGAACGGACCAAAACTCAATCTGTTGTTGCAATACCTGACAGGGACAACAACAGGGTTCGATTCTTGGGAAGATTCACCAGCGAGCCGGCTATCCGGCCTGTGACCCAGGAGGGCTTATTCCTGGGTGCGGACGGTTCATGGGGCCGGAACAGGCCTAGGAGGAGGACTAATAACTTTCACAACTCATTGTTTGGTATAATGTCTGCTGCCCACAATGGGGAGAAAGACACGCTTTTAGCTGTTAGTATGACAAGAAGTCCAAGGGAAAATGGGAATAATAATAACCCTGCTAGAGTGACCATTAGTTGCCCTGAAAAGGGTGAAGTTAAAGGCAAGCTTGTTCTTCTTCCGGGCAGTTTCCAGGAACTGCTTAAATTGGGTGCCAAGAAATTTGGGTTCTTGACAGCCAAAGTGGTGAGTAAAGAAGGAGCTGATATTGACAATATAGAGGTGATTAGAGATGGTGATCATCTGGTTTTTATTAATGGGGATGAGAAGAATGGAGAACTTGAAAACCAAAACTCTCGGACTGAAGGGGATTCATAGTCTCGAATGGGTTTTGGGAAGAGATTTTTTTTTTAATTTTTTCCCTGCCACATGCCAGATCAATAAAGTGTTGGAATGTGCTGTGGTTCGGGAATGGTTTCATACTAACCTTTTCTTTTGGGAAGGTAGTGAGTGAATATTCTCTCTGTTCAACTCAAAATTCGTCAAAGACGATGATAAGAGCAGAAAGATCGAGAGAGAGAGAGAGAGAGTGAGCGAGTGAGTGTGAGAGTTTTACATGCAAAAAATGTGACAGCAATACACACACAAAACCAACAAAAAAAAAAAGAAGGAGTTTACCTGAAAAGAATAATCCGAAAAGCTTACTCAAATAGCAATCCAATGGAGGGTGTGTGTATGTATCTTTTAAGTACATAATGAAATTTCATGTCATTTTACTTTTCATTTGTCATTTGTCATCGTTTTGTTCTCTATTTTGTTATTCCCTTGTCACCTCATTCTCTGGCTCCACATTAAGGGGATGAATCTGCAAAAACACAAAATAGTTTTTACTATGATAAAACATTCCGAGCATAATGCGGGAAACAAAATTTCATGAAGATACATCTACGTAAAGAACAATGGTGCATATATAAAGTTCTTGCCTGAGCAAGGTAATCATCACTGAAGCTTTTGGATCTAAGCTTGAACTCTCCTCTGCTAGTGGTCAGCTCGTCCAGTATCTCAGCATCATAAAACTCTACCTCACTTTCTTCATCCCCTGATTGACTGCGTTCCATGTCCTGCTTAACAATCACAAATATTTTTTTAGTAAAGACCAACAATGTCATCAATTTCATGTCCTGACTGATAGAATGAAAATTTTAATCAGTCTAACTACTTTTAAGTTACCTTGAAAGACATGCCTTGACGGTAACTTTGAGCTCCGGCAATTTCTTCGTACTCGGCAGCATCCAGTTCGTGAAGGTGAAGTGGGTCAAAAAGTTTGGGGAGGATATGCTGCCTTATGCTTATGAGCACAAAGAAGGGCAAAGGGAAGAGAATTCCAGCAATGGGTAACCATGTCACACCAAAACAAAGCAAGAGATACACTAACTGGAAGAGTGTAAAAGTAAAGATATATTTGAAGGGCAGTGTCTCAACATAAGAAGCATGAGCCCCCTCCAAAACCCTGCCCAAAACAGTTTCACAATATGGAAAATGATTGCTGAGTTGATGCAAAATTACAGAATGGAGAAAATATTAAGCGATATCTGCAGTTGAATAAAACTTACTTGTACCACCGTCGTGGGGTAATGAAGATCAGCAATAGCCTTTCCCAGAACTGGTTTCCACGGAGGCTGTCAATGGCCATGTAGGCAAAATAGCCCCAGAGAACAGATGTTGGTATCTTTCGTGATATGGGCATGGCAAATAATGATGCTCCCACAAGAAGTGACTGTAAAAGGTTGCTTAGTCTTTGCTCATTAACTCGGACAGGCAAGTAGGCATCAAGATGCTTTGTAGGATCGAATTTACCATTTGCAATTCTACCATCTTCGCCTTTCATGACTGCATCTTTCAGGTCCTTCAGCTCATTATTGGCTGTCGAAGGCTGCAAAGTATCCATCTTACAATCATCAAGGACTAGAAATGGGGTGGCAAAGAAGAAGTTAAAGAAAAGGTGAGAAAAGTGCCGAGTGTTCTAGTGCTACCAGCATTATATACTACTAAGTTCTAAACTTTGGCTCATGGAAGCTCTTTGGTAACACTTAGCTCCAGTTAGAGGAGTTTCGTCATCTCATCAGGGCTATGGCAGAACTAATTTTCAGAGAAGATGACTCACATCGGTTTTCCATGAATGACCATTGGTTCAAGTAATTTGAATAAAACTCGAAAACTTACATCGGTAGTTGCCTCCATTTGAATAAAAACTGCTTGCATCCTGCCATAAATCTCAGAGTTGCTAGCGTTATATCCCATAGATTCCTTGACACTCTTTACCATGTTCTTTCTAATCAGCTGCAATCATTCACCAAAATCATATCAGAATAGGAAGTAAGCAGTTAGGATCAATAATGCAAATGCTACTTAAATAATCAGGCTACCTGTTTCTTGAGAATAGCAAGACTCTTAGTGTGCATTGGAGACTGTGGGATTACGCCATTGGAAGGTGGGAGTCCAAGCAATCCGCAGAGCAGGGTCTTAAATGATGTATTGAAAGCAATAATTGATCACAGTGAAGAGTTTGAACAGATATAAAAGTTAATGTGAGGAACTGATTGGCCCGAGATATGAGAGAGTATACCATAACTCCAAGAACTAAGATGTCATAATGATAAGAAGACGGATTCTTGAGATTGAATTCCTTTTGTTGTGCCATCTGTGAAGCGACACTATGATCGAAAACATAAAGTCCGGCAATCATCATTGCTGGTATGAAGGCTGCGAGTATGTATTCTTGCGGGACCTTCCCCATATCCTGCAATTTTATGACCGTAATGCATATGCCAAGTTTTGTATGTCGTGTAAGGAGAGTTCTTTCAGAGTTTTGGACCTTATAATCTAATTTCTGTCCATATTAAATGACAATTATACTTAGTAATGTAAGATGGATGCTAAATCCTTCATTTTTCACTTAAAGAAGTTTCTGATTAGAAACAACTTCTATGTTATCATACGAAATTCTTCGTTGTTCCATGACCGGAGGCTTAAACAAAAATCTGACATAAGGGAAGGGTCTAAAAGACTAGACAGAGGTAGATGTTTTTACGTATATATATATATATTACCTTGATGACTGTCCAATGCTGCAAGGAAGCAGCGTCCCAAGGAAGAGGACTTACAAGCGTCCTAGGAACCCCGGAAGGAACTCTTCCGGGGACACTGAACGACAATGCTGACCATACCAAGACCATTAACGGAACCCCATAATCCGCAATGAAACTTCTTAACCATCCTACATTTCATGATGAAGAAAACTTCAGATCTTATGAGAATAAGTCTTGCAGCAAAGCTTCTTATAGTCCTCACAAACCTGTTCCGTACCGCCATGATCTCGCCCTTCTGCTCTTCAAAGCAGTGAAGAGCAAGCCAAAGGAAAATATGATCCCCAGTAGGCCGTTCACATAGAGCCATTGGAATTGGTACTTTTCTAACGATGAGTTTTCGGCTTCAGGAACTTTAAATTCACTCAGCACTCCCTGCATATGAGGTGATCAAATAGATTACTGATTCACAAAATTAAAGAAATGAATTTTCCTTCAGTTGATATCATGCTGATAAAAACAAAACACCTTTACAGCTTGTTGAATAAAAAGAATCGCGATCAACATGCCGAAAAGCTCCCCTGCAATTCTTGTAAACCTATTGATGATTGCGCAAGCATTGAATATGGCAAGAAGGAATAGAAGCAAAGCTGTCCATACACAAACCCTGTAAAACTCTTTAACAGTTTAAGCTTTTGGGATCGATCGGTAAATTATAGCAATAAAACTTCAAAAAATGAAGAGAAGGGTAAAATTCTGTGTTACCATCCAGCCCAAGCCAAGAAGAGCCCTTGTCCAAGCTCACTCCTCCCTTTAGCAAAACTATACAAGTAAGTGTACATTATAACAGTAGGCTCAGCTACACCTAAGATCAACAGAGGTTGTCCACCAATTATGGAATGTAGGATACCACAAATGGCAGTAGAAGCCAGAGTGTCTACTGTGGTCAGGCTTCCATCTGTTCATAACCCAAGACTCAAATCAAAAATTTGCATTTCAAGGACCCCCTCAAAAAAAAAAAAAAAAAAAATTCAGGTTAATAAGCGAGGACTAAACCTGTCTCTCGGCTAAGTTGTTCACCGAAAGCAATGACTGGAAGAGCAGAAGCGAAGAATATATAGGTTGTTGGAGCCAAAATCCTGAATTCAGATCAAAACCCAAGTTCACAAACCCCATAAAGGTAGAGAATTCGAAAACTGAATCGAAAAATGAGACCGAAAACTAACCCGAAACCGGAACAAAGAGCGGCAGTCCAATCTTGTTTATAGCAATTTCTTCTTCCATTGAAGTCTCTAACAATCCCTCTGAATGGAGCTCTTACGCTATCCATCCGTAGAACTCGCCGGAAAGTGTCCCGAAATCTCGTGCGGCCCACCGGAGAAGAAGGGTTCTCAGGTCAGGGCCTTTCTTCTCTGTTTCTCTTTCAATAACTGAAAATCCCGCCCTTTTTTCCTCGTTTTATTCTCGCGGGTAGCCACGTGTCGTGTTTTTATTAGTTGAAGCCGATGCGTTTGGCCTTATTCACGTCGTTTATTCCTGTTTGAGTGAGCCATTGCTCTAGTGACACGTGTACAACGAGAAATCCTCGGTGTTTCTGTTTGCCGCTCAGCCGGCGAGCGATCGCTAGCTAGCCAGGTAGTGTCGTGTACTGTTGTACCGGTGCTGTGTTTTAAGAATGTAAACGACATGCCGTTTCTCCATGGAATATCCAGATTAATCCTTTAGACGTGTCACATCTTGAATTATGTTTTCATCCCAACAATTCTATTATAAATTATAAGGGGAGGGTTACAGTAGGAACGTCCCTACCCTACGTAGGGCCAAATTATAATTATTAAAAATAGGAAAATGCTAAAAATTTCTTCTGGATTTGATGAAATGTTTAACTTATTTCTTTGATTTTCATGAATAATAAAAATATCTCTCAAATTAATAAGTTAGTACAAATCTCACCCATCTATCTTCTTCTTTTCAGAGCATTTCATTCCTATATCTAATTTGGTCAAAATTAAGTAAGTATTTTTCTTTTTTGAAATGATTGAGATACCTTATACAAACATAACTAATTAACTAAAAGAAATGAAAATTTTTCTTTTCCAAAATTATATTAGACGTTCCTTCACTAATTTTTCTTATTTTTACTATTTTTCTTCTTTTACCTACTTCTAATTATTATTTTTAGACAGATAGATGAAATTTGTACTAATTTACTAATCCGAAGTTTATTTTTGTTATTAATGAAAACCGAATGAATAAATTAAGCATTTCATCAAATTTCATGAGATATTTTTGTTATTATCTCATTAGAAAATTTATGTGAAAGAGTAATATGGCAAGACGCAAAGGACGAAACATGCAAATAAGCCTTAACTTCAACCTATTTATTTTCCGTTTTTTCCAGATCGATCATCAATTTTAATATTCGATGATAGAATTTTGAGTGTTGTAAAGTTATATTCATTATGAAAAAAAAGAAGAAAATTATAAAAATATTTGGAATTATATTTGCAATATCATATTGCAAGACAATAAATGACTGCACTTTTTGGCCTAATCTAATTTCAATAATTGTAACGTACTATGTTTAAATTCAACCCACGGTGTTATATATGCCTCCAAAAGACATTTTAAGTCTAATTAAGAATATACAATTGCATATTTAAAAAAAAAAAAAAACAGTAATGAGTACTAAGAGACGTGAATAGGCATCAGAAGAAAATTTATATACTGGATTAATTGGCTCACCTTTATTGATTATTTATATAATCCGTAATAGTTATGGTCTCAGTCTGGCTTAATATATGTATTTAGTTTCGTAAATGTGTGTATGTATGTGTACAGGCAATCTATGTGTTATGTGATTTTAAATCCATATTAGTAAACAGCGAAAAAGGAAGGTGACTTTGTTCTCAAAGTCGCATATGTCCTCATTTGATTATGCGACTACTTCCGGATGACAAAATGCGATCAACACGAAAAGGGAAAGCTTAAAATATAGGCAGAGATAAGGAAACAAGCTTCTTAATGGAGATCGAGTAATTTCCTTATTTGGTTCAAGGGATGTTACCCGATCGTGTTTTACCATAATTGTATTATTCTGGTTACACACTTACCCGTTTATGTAATTAGGTAATTTTAAGTCTTCCTCATCTATATAAAGGAGGCTTAATCTCATTGTAAGGGACGAAAAAAAAGAACTAGAAGACACAATCTTCACGAAACACTTTCATTCTGTAATTTTCTTTACTCTCAGCTCTCATCCTGAGACCGAGAAACTCTTGTAATTCTCCAGAAAAATAGTGAAGAACAGTGGATGTAGGCTCATCTTTTTTGGGGCTGAACCACTATAAAATTCGTGTCTCCTTATTTGCTTATACTTCATTAATCTTTTTTCACACACAAGCCACATCTCGCAATTCCCTATATTCATTGTTGACAAAACCTCCGTCAACACTATGTAAATTGCTATAGTCCAAACCGTTTTAGCTAGTTCCTACTCAAAAAGTTTGCGAGGCAAAAATTAATGGTTAACAGTGACAAGTCAATTCATTTCCTCATGTTCATATTGATTTTTTCAGTTGTTTTTGAACATTCAGGTATTTGTTCTATTTACAAGTTTGATTTCTTCAAGCAAGCTTAATTTCAACTGTTTCAAGGAAGTGTTTGACTAATGGTTGAGAAGTCCCTTTACACTTCAATGGCTTTTAGACTAAATACCCGTTTATATACAACTTTGTTCATTATCGATTTTTACTTGTTCATTATATTTTTTTCAGCGATAACTAGATATTTATTATCAGAATCGCGTGAGGGTAGGAATTTGGTTGATCGTATCAACTCCTTTTTGTAAAAACTTGAGCCTTATTTTCTTACTTATAGTGGTTAAGTAGGTTGTGAATTTCAACTGTCTTCTGTTTTTCCTATAATTAGTTTTTATCGATCATTTTTTTTTTTTTTTGAAATCGTTATCAAACACATTTAGTCTTGTTAAAAGGTATATCAATTAAGGGGTAAATTTCCACCCTTATCTTTTGACCCTGATGACTTTCTCCAATAATCAAATAAGCTAAATTACATATTATGAGCATGTTTGCTAATCATGTTAGAGGTGATAAAATGGAAGGTATTTCTTCTTCATGTGTTTATGTTACCAATTAGAATGAGGAACTAGATGTTAAATTCTCCTTAATTTTTAGTTAGGAAAGGTGATCCTATATAAAAAGTCCACCTCCTTGTCTCTTTCTCTATACATACTTTCTTCTCTTAAAAAAGAAGTTTTACTGCTGCTCTCACAGAGGTCGAAGAGGGAGTGTCTCCTTCTTTAGCCTCTCTCCCTCTTCTCCTCTTCTCCTCTTCTTTTTCCTCCCCATTTTTATTGATATCTCTCTCCCTGATCTCTAGTGGGAATAGAAATTTTTTCAGTTTTCTTTTAGTTTCTTAATAAGTCCAGATCTAAATCTGATTTATAGTATCACCTTTTATGTGGATTTTCAAGTCTGTATACCAGATTTTGAATTTGATATTTTTTTCTTTGATTTAAATCTGTTAGGCGGATGAATTATTTTTCTTTTCAACGACGTGGATCTCGATTAGTGTTGGAATCATATAGTATATTTCAGCAAGAACGCAGTCTAGGAGCAGATGTTGAAGGCAATAGTTTGCTGGTGTCACTTGTTATTTTCTTCTCTTGAATAATTATGGTAATCCATAAATCTTGCTGGTATTATATTTGTAATCTACTTTTCTTCTCCTTTGGTTGAAGAATTGAAAATTATAATCCTTATGCTTGTACTGTAATTGAAGCTCTTTTATTTCGAAAAATAATATTCCTTGAGGTGTCCGTTTTTATCCAAAAAAAAATTGAGAAACTAAATACCTTTTCCGCCTTTTTTTTTTTTTTTTATATTCCTTTTCTACTCATTTTCTGTACGAATTGGAAGGTAGCCTATATTACTAACAGACTATATATTAAACAACTCTACAAGATACCTCAGTCATTCTAGGGTGATTTGGCCTTATCTGATTAGTGCAATACTAAAGGGACAAAAACATTTGAGAAAGGCGATTTTATTCTTTTAACCCCTTCCTATTAAGTTGTTACTAATTAATAAAAATTGTGACATCGTCTTTCTTCTATTGTTTATTGTTAATTAGTCTAGTTGGTCATATAAGACAAAAAAATTTTTGTCAAAACACATAATATTTACCTAACGTTAGTAAGAAACTTCCTTATTAGACAAATCATATTTTCATATTAGTGGGATCATGTTGTAGTTAAAAATTGATAATATCAGAAAAAAGCTTGATAAATTACCAACAAAGTTGGAATCATGTAAAGGTTAGAGGAGGTACAACTTTTATTAGCTACATAAATAGACTTTTTGCTATCGAAATTGTCGTAGAAAAAAGTACGATCCAGCCACAAAGAAACCTTATATTTCATTTTCTTTTTTTTTTTTTAAATTTTCTTCATACACACTTACGCTGTATTGCTACTGAGAACGGGTATACATGCAATTAAACCACTTTTTCCGAACTCTATTAAAACACTCGAAAAACTAGAACTAAAACTAAGCTAGGCACTAAAATTAGACTTCTAAAATTAGACTGCGTTCTTGCTGAAATATACTATATGATAAGAGGACATGAGCCCCCTTCTATAGACTCCAAGGAGAGCAATTCAATTTTATGGTACTCAACAGCCCAACAAAAACATCTACTATTAATTGTCATTAAGTAGTTGTTACAAACGTTTTCTTACTACTATTTAAAAAAAAAAAAAAGCCGTTTTCATTTAATTGCCCATTAACCTTGGCTGTTATTGTCTCACAAAACTAAGAGAAATGGATTTGTAACTCCTAACAATTACTCTTTTGCTGAAACCAACAAAAAAAAAAAAAAAAGAGTAAAATCAAGGTCGCACTAGATGGGCTCCATCGGGCTAGCATTTGTATCGGCAAGTATATTTAAACAACACTTTGTATTTATATTTTCCTAGTATGGGACGAACTTTTTTCTTTGTATTTCTCCATTTTATAAGTATACTTTAGACTTTAATTTCTCATTCACTTCAGATCTATTTTGAGATATAAGTATACGATTTCGATGTCATCTTGGAAGAAAACATGAAAAATGGGTCCACTCATTTTATGAGTCAAAATGGCATTATTTTTTTTTTTTTTTGATAAAAATGGGCTCCTCATAGAAATAATATTACTCAAAGCAAAAGAGTTTCAATTACAGTACAAGCATAAGGATTAAGATTTCAAACTCATCAAAGAAAGGAAATGAAAAATGGATCACAAACACAACAACAATAAGATTTATGGGTTAGCATAATTCTCTAAGAGAAGAAGATAACAATGACCACCAGTAAATTATTGTCTTCACCTACTCCTGGACTGCGTTCTTGGTGGGGTAAACTATTCTAATACCAAATGAGATTCACGCCCGTTGAAAAGAAAAACAATTCAACTGCCTAACAGATCTAAATCGAAGAAAAAAAATCTCAAATTCAAGATCTGGTAAATAGACTTGAAACTCACACCAAAGTGGTATCATAAACCAGATCTAGATCTAGATTTATTAGAAAACTAAAGAAAAAAGAATCTTTCATCCCCGAGAGAAGTCAAGGAGAGAGATCAGGGCAGAGGAGGAGGAGGAGGAGGAAGAAGAAGAGGATGAGGAGAAGAGAAGGAGGAGGGAGGCCGGATAAAGAAATTGAGATACTCACTCTCTGTGAGAGAAGTGGTGGAGGCTTCTTTTTTGAGAGAGAATGGCAAATATAGAGGGAGAAAGACGGTTTTTTATGCCTCAAAATGGTATTTCACAAAGTTGTTTTTCCATCATTTTCTAACAAATTTGGTATTGGTTTTTGGAGAAATCTTTTGTTTCGTTTTTTTTTTTTTTTAACTAAACTAATATTGATTTAAGGAACAAAGATATTCAATATAAAATAATGTAAACTACTCATTGATTTTACTATAAAGTTGCTACAATCAATTTTATAGCCCTTAAGTGATATATTCAATTCTCAAAATCTCATATTTTTCTGAAAAAAAAAAAAAAAAAAACGTCAAGACATGACAATTCAGAAATGAAAGGGAAATTGTCAATAGATCCAACTAAATTAAGTTTTAGCTTTGAATATGTTTCTCTGATGTATCTTTAACTTTTTATTTATGTTTCCTTTGGGTGTACAGAATCACAAGATAAATTATTTGCTCTGAAAGATGGGAAACCATACGAAAATCATATGGTTTGTACTCAAAGATGCAAAGAAAGGTTTCCAATGTCAAAACTACGGGGAGTGTGTATTCAAGATATTTTTTCCAAGAAGTTTGAATGTTTTTGTACCTATACGAATCGCTTACTTTCAGCCAACTACGTTAGTCACTCTCTTATTAAAGAATGAGAGAGTTTTGTTATCGCATTAGAACTTTTTAAAGAACTTCATAATATTCGTGAAGTGTCTTTAATAATAAAACTGAAGGTAATACAAACCACAATTGAAAATTGGTACATATGTTGTTAAGGGTTAATTATAAATATATTACTTGGAAACTATATTTCACCTGTTGAGATTTAAGATAAAATTTCAACTTCAGCTATAACATTAATTTTATAGAAAAAGGTTTAATTGATGGAAATTCCATTCTCTATCCATTATTTCGAAATAAAGAGCATGTTTGTGATAACTTTTACTTCTTGAAGTAAAAGCCTAGGAAGATCTTCTTGAAAAGGCTAGTGGGTTCATGCGTCATTAAAAAGATTTTTTAATTAAAAAGAATCTTATTACAATTCATCCAAATACTCCTAAAAATTACTTTTAGGCTCCAAAAAATCTTTGAATACTATGTCAAACAGGCTAAAAAACTATTTCAAAACAGTTTTTAAATGGACAAACGTTCTTTAGAAATAATTTTTGTTTTAATAAATTTAAGGAAGAGTGCATTTTGATCACTTAGAACTTTTTTTTTCCCCCAAAATTAGATTTGTAAGGGTGAAAATGTAATTTTGAAGAACACATGGTTGAATTGAGAAAAATTACAAACTAGGAGAGATATTGATCCTATATGTTAATAAGAAAACTGAACCCAAATTCAAGTTTCTTTCTTAGACTACAGTTTCCAAAAGTACACAGTGGGATTATAACGTAATTTCCGATAAGTGAGATGAGTTGGTCATCGGTGCTTAGAATTCAAATCAAACTTTATATATATATTATATAACGTCGATTGTCAATTCAATAGGTATTTTTTTTTACCTATGTGTAGGTATTCTTTTTAGCCGTTAGATCATTATCTAATGGTGATCTAATGACTATAATGAGGTACATAAAAAGAAGTCATCATTATTGCTATTTCTTTCTCTTACTTTTTACTATAAAAAATATGCATAATGAATTTTTATTACCAAAACAATACCCATGTATAGGTAAAAAAAAAAAATACATACTGGATATATATATATAGGCACCAATCTAGTAGGTATTTTTTTTTTACCTACGTATATATATGGGCACCAATCCAGTAGGTATTTTTTTTTTTTACTTATGCATAGGTATCAATTTGGCCAACGAAAATTTATCATGTATATTTTTTTATTAAAAAAAGTAGGAGAGAGAAATAGCATTAATGATGCACGTCTTTTTGTGCACCTCATTATAACCGTTGAATTACTATTAGACGATGATCTAACGGCTAAAAAAAATACCTACACATAGGTAAAAAAAACAAATACCTACTGGATTGGCAACCATATATATATATATATATTTATAGGTTTCCAATCCAGTAGTTTTTTTTTTAAAATACATATCCATAAGTATTTTTCTTTTAGTCATTGGATCGTTGATCTAACGGCTACAATGATTTGAGTGGTTGAAAAAAAAAATACCTACTGAATTAGTGCATATATATATATAGGTTTCCAATCCAGTAGTTTTTTTTTTATATATACATATCCATAGGTATTTTTCTTTTAGTCGTTAGAGCGTTGATCTAAAGGCTACCATAATTTGAGTGGTTGAAAAAAAAAAAAAATACTCATTATTTAATATTTTTCTCTTTCCTCCTTTTATTATGAAAAAACGTGTGTGACCAATTTTAATTGGCCAAAACAATACCTATATGTAGGTAAAAATATATATATATGTACTGGATCGATGATAAGAAAGTAATTATAAAGATAATTTAAGGGGAAATTACACAATATACGGTGTTTTTGAAAAAACTTTAAAAAATACGGTAGTTTTCTGTTTTCTAAGATGCAGTACGGTTTTTATTAGAAAAATACCGTTTTTAAAAAATATTTAGAAAAATACCATTTTTTAAAATAGTAACTAGTTTCTGGTAACCAGTTTCTAGAAATTGGTAATTAGTAACCAAAGATATTTATAACTGATATATAACTAGTAACCAGTAACCGGAAACTAGTTTCTAGAAACCGGTAATTAGTAACTATTTTAAAAATAGTATTTCTCTAAATATTTTTTAAAAAAATGATATTTTCCTAATAAAAACCGTATGAAAATTAGAAAAAAATTTGACTTCCGTATTTTTGTAATTTTTTTTTCAGTTTTTGAAGGTATAAGTGTTAGAAACCCATAATTTAAGTTAGTGGGTCGTCTTCAACAGTGTAAAAATGGGCCACCTGACCTGGCCCAAATCGGCAGGACAACATAATCGGGCCCCGCTGGGTCGGGCAGAATTTGAATGCCAACACCCAGTTTTGTTACCGTAATATATTGGGTTTCTAACACTATTATCTATAAAAAAAATTACAAAATACGGTGAGTTATTTTTTTTTAAATTCCCGTACCACTTTTTTTTTTAATAGAAAATATCACTTTTTAAAAGTTTTTATAAAAATGCTATTTTTAAAAATGGTTACTAGTTACCCGTGTTTGAAAGCTGACTACTGGTTACCAGTTATAAATATATTTGGTTATTAATTATTAGTGTTCGAAAACTAGTTACCAGTTACTAATTACTATTTTAAAAAAATAATATTTTTCTAAAAACCTTTTTAAAAGTAACATTTTTCTAAAAAATTCAGTACCGAATCTAAAAAAAAATTGAGCCACAACTGTAAATTTGAAATTTTTTTTATAAAATGGCCGTAGATTGTCAAATTTTCTCTAATATATTATCTTGTTACCCAATATTGCTTTCCATTAATGTTTTTCAAAAAATAAAATAAAATAAAATTCATGGGTGCTTTCTATTTTAATCTAAATATAAGTAACTAGATTGGGACTAATGCATTCGATCTTTTGTTTTTCTTCCATTCATATTTTTAGTTCCGGAAGTGTGTTGGTACTTGGTATATACTCTGATCATTTATAGCACCAGATTACATAAACAGTAAATTCATATACACAATATTGCGGCCTCCCAAATAGAAAAAAAAATGTCGCAAATTATTTGAATGCAAAACATATATGTTTCCATGCTCTAGAAATTCTAAGGATTTGAAATACAAAAAGCAAATAATTATAATGAAAAAAAAAAAAGAAGATAAAAGTTCATACGGGTAAAAGTTGGTCGGTCTGGTTGATTTTTTTAATTTTTTGGTCGATTTTTTTTAAAAAAATTTCAATATTTAAAATCGAAACCAACCGCAATATTGTGTAGGGAAATTGACATAGATAGTTTAATTTTTGCCTAAAATGACTTTTTTAGTTCACTTTTTCAAAATGACATTTCTAATACTCTACAGACAACAAAAAGTCTAAAATGCCCTTGACTTGACTAATTCGTGTCAGCTTTTGAGCTCTGTTTTTTCTTTTTTTCTTTCATTTTTTTTATATTTGAAAAACGTACCAGTTCCTGTCAGAGCTGTGTGACTCTATGTCACAATTTTATGACTGTCAGGAATTTTATGTGTATTGATGGTAACAATGGTTTGTAACCTTCTTTTTTCAAATTGTTTTTTTTTTTCTTTTAATTTGAAAAACGTACCGGTCCCTGTCAGAGCTGTGTGACTCTGTGTCACAATTTTATAACTGTCAAGAATTATTACAAAGGTGAATTATTATACTCGCGGTCTTATCAACTTCATTTTTCTTTAGCTCAATGTAAACTTTAACGAAACGGTCATTTATTATCTTCATAGAAAAAAGTCTCACATCAACAACATATTTCATCTCCATTGTATGATGTTCAGGTCTCAACTCTAGAGCGTTAAATATAATTTCTAACAAATCGATATAGGTTGCTCTATTAGTAACCAAAACACCCGTACTCTCCATCCAGTGACAGACATTATAGTTGTCACCTAATGTTGTACTTCAGGAAAATAACAACACTATTCTTGTCTGTAAAAACAAAAAAAAATGCGGATCTATAATTACTAAACAAATTATGTGATATTTTTTTTGCGACAAAATGATCAAAAGACTTTCGTTCTTTTTTAGCTTCATGTAAACTTTAGGTCACTAATAATCTTAATAGTACCAAGTGTCCCACCAACAACATATTTAATCTTTATGGTATGATGTTCAAGTCTCAACTCAAGAGCTTCATACACAATTTCTAACAAACCTAATGTCTTCATCCTATGATAGATATTATTGTGGTCCAAATTACCATTGTTATTTAGGAAAACAACAATAATGCCTTTGTCTGCAAAAAATAAAATAAAATAAAATAAAAGTTTAACGTAGATCAACAAGTACCTAATATATTTCTTGACAAGATTCCTCAATATTATTAAGATGTAAAATAAATAGTGATCATCAGTCACAAAATTGTGACTACCAGTAATAAACTTTGGTATGCCAATAACGAAAATTGGACCACTGTAACAATGGAAAATATATTCAAAAAAAAGTGTAACAAATATTGTGACACATAGTCACATATACTCTGACTTCTTCTAATCACAACGTATATAATAAATTCACACATATTGTGCCACTGTGTCACAAAATTTGTGACATATGGTCACAAAAAGATCTGGTTATATTATATTGACACATATCTGATTAAAAAAAAAATTAAATATCATACAGATCCATATCATCTTACTTAAAATAATTATTACCCACTGACTTCTAACTCCAAAATAAGAAGTGACTAGATTTTTCAGAAAAAAAAATATGGAAAAAGAGGAAGAAGAAGGAAACGAAAATCAAAACAAACATATACCTTCTTCTTCATATAATCAAGCCAAACCAAAATGAGATGGTAGGATAGAGAAAGAGAGAGATGGGCGAGATAAAATCAAAGATGATACTAGCCAAACCATAAAGCAAGATGGGCGAAGGAGAATAGAGCTATGGTGGATGGAGTAGACGCGAGAGAGAGAGAGAGAGAGAAAGAGAGCTGAGTATGAGCATGCACGACAAGGAGAAATGGGAGAGAAAGGGCTGAGTATGAGTATGCACGACAAGAAGAAATAGAAAATGGGTTGCTTTAGAAACAAAATAAAAAAGAAAAGAATGGCAGCAACTTTAGTACGATTGGAAAGGAAAATTTGGGAGAGAGTAAGAAAGAGGAGGGAACTATGTACTTGTACTCATCTGAAAGGCATGAATTGGCAGAAGGGCAGATTTGGAAACACAAAATTTTCTCTCTCCAAAATGAACTAAAAATGTCATAATTTTGAACTATAAAAGTCATTCCAAAAAAAAAAAGAGTAGAAAAATCATTTAGTCACAAAATAAGACTACGCAGGTCAATTTTCCTATTGTGTAACACCGACCAAAACCGGGCCCAGGTAAAGGCCCAAGTCACAATATTGCGGGTTCAAGCCTCGATAGACTCACTTCTCGTCCATGATTTTGAGTATGCTAGGGATTTTGAACCTAGCCCATATCACAATATTGCAGGTCCAAGCCTCGATAGGCTCACTTCTCGTCCATGATTTTAAGCATGTTGGGGATTGAATCTATGATCTCAAAGTAAAAGCGCCCAACCACTTATATTGGGGATTGAACCCATGATCCCAAGGTAAAACTTAGTTGATTTCGGCATATGCAATTATATACTTGCATTAATACATGTATCGGTTGGTTTCGATTTAATACATATATCTGTCCGTCCTGTTTTATCATAGGCCTACACAGGCCATTGACTGGCCTATCCTGGCCTATAGAATTTGCGGGCTAAGTCAGATCGGGTCATAGAAGCTAATATGCAGGCCCAACCTGGCCTATAAACCTGTCTTTATTCAGTCTAGGCACGGCCCGCGATGGGTTGGTCTATTTTGACCTGTAGGCTGCCATATTTGTTTTTTTGTACTCTTTGATAATGTCGTTGGCTACTTTGCTTTTCTGTAGAACTTTTATTATTTTTTTTAAATAAAAGATAAGTTTACCTTTTTTTTTGGCATAGTAAATGATAGCTTTTTAAAAAAAAAATGATAATATTTTATTTTGTAAATGACATTTGAAAATAAAAAGGTAACTTTATATTTTTTCGGGATAATAAATGATAACTTTTTGTTTAGAAATTAACATTTGAAAAAAAAAAAGTAACTTTACACTTATTTGAAAATGAAATTTGAAAAAAAAAAAAAGAAAAGATAACTTTACGTTTTTATAGGAATAATAAATAATAACTAAATATTTAAGTATTTATATATATAATCATAATATATATTTTAATGTAAGTGGAGTTCCTATTTTGGTGATTATCGTGTTTATCTTTTGGTTTTCAATGAATAGACTTTTACATTAAAAAATATATATTTTAATGTATTATTAGTAATATAAATTTATATATATTTCTAATTTATATATCATAGGCCTATTCAGTCCGCGGGCCAGGACAGCCCACAGGACAGGCCGACCTACGGGTCTTGACACTTAGGCCCAGCCTAACCTATGAAAATTCATAGGCCAGGATGGGACGTGCCCTATATCAAGCCAGCGTGGACCAATGTGATGAAATTTTAGGACGGGCTCAGGTATAAATTTACACCTCTAACTACTAATGTTATACCTTTGGAAATGTAATATTTTGAAAGACAAGATGTTTACAAAATTAACTTTTGACCTTCACAAATACATTTCAAATGAATTACTGAAACTAAAATCTCACAATTAATTTGTCTTTAAATACGTTAAAAATGACTCTTTCAGAACATAAAAGTTAAAAAAAAAAAAAAAAATCTTGATTCTTATATGATCACAAATGTGCCGCCTCATTAGATTTCTTTAATTAGCTAGCTGTATCTTGATCTTCTTTACTCTTTGAAGCCACCTCATATTGCAATTCTCTAATAATAAAAAGAAATGTCCTGACAACTGTCATATTTTTATTAAAAATAACTTACAAAGAAGCTATTGCTAGAACATATCTTTCTTGTTCTTTTTTACATTCTTGTGTCTCATTACTTGATATATAAACTACAATAATGATTTGATATACTAATAAAATATGAGATTTTTCAATAGAGACCATATATCGAGCTATGTCAAGAGTGTAAAAAAAAATTGAAAAAGAGAGTGTTTCTTACACTCCTCAACTTATTACAAATATTATCATTAATTTAGAATTCATAACTTAAATTTAATGTTATTGTAAGCTTAAGAGCCTTAAGTAGATTCCAAAGAATCAAAGCTATATATAAAAAAATATATATATATGATTTTATGTGATTAGTTGGATACATAATATAAGTGGTTTATATAATCAAATGATTATCGATTCTTTTTGCGGGTCGATATGACATATTATTTATATATACTAAAGCTGAGGAAAAAACAACTGTTCATTTACTCTGCTTTTACTGTAGAAAGAATAGTAACTTGGGCTTTTAGTTATTTCCCAATT
>JXTC01000169.1:7278-40308 GCA_002914845.1 Trema orientale
TAGTAATAATTGTTAGTAAAATTAACCAATAACTTTAAGCAATTTTTTTTTTTATAAATTATACGCATGTATAATACTAAAATAAAATTATTTGCGATCAAATTATTATTGGCTATTCTAATTATGTGAGGAATTGGGCATCGTTTTAGAATTCAGGATATCACACTTATGGTTCCAAGTAGCATAAGCGCCAATGGGCCAATTACCCATAGTCATAATTAACTCTTAATTATGACTGGGCCTTGTCCATTAATATTGGGACACTCCACTATAGGCCCAATATTGCACTTTTAGACTAAATGTCATATATTTTCTGTGAAGCTAATTAATACTTTAATTAACTTGATCTATTTAGCATATAGTATATCTGTAGATATACCCCCGATGCAATGTCATATTAATGAGGTGAAATTACCGTATTACCCCTATACTATATATTTACTTTTAAGTTGCCATTTTTTATCTAATAGATAATAATTGACTACAGTGTTTATAATTGCCTATACAAACACAGTCAAATTCACAAAATGAATATCTGGCTCCTAGTTTTTATTATCCAAGTCCTTAAAAAAACTCAAAGTGATATTATATGTATAGTGTCTAAATCATGAAAAGCGTTCTCGTTAATTCACAAATCTTATCTTCTAAGATACCGGAGTTCGAACCATATAATCAGAACTAGTCCTCTAGTAAGTGAAAAAGATAAAACTTATGAAAACAAGTCCGACAATCACTAGGATTAAGGTAATCTGCAATAGTAATAAATTAGTGAAAGATAGAATATTGAATTACGGTACTTAATCTCAAATTCTATTTTTACTAGGTCCAGTTTAATGCACTTATAACTTTCTCATAACGCACTAATGTTTCTATCTGAAGTCAGATATTTTGATGATTGGAGACTTCATCAATCCCGTTGAAATAGACAACACATTCTATGGCAAAATAAAGTATTCCATCTTTATTTGCAGAATGTGAACTCTTTATTTAGACATAATGAAATAAAGAATTTAGTCTCCCACATGTGAACATTTCACACGAATAATTCTTTATTACTCATTATTAGTCATGGAAACTTTTAGACGTTTGTAGTATAAAAAATATAAACATCACATGCATATAATTGGGACATAATATAGATTTATTGACAACAAATAGATAACACTTAAATCTAATAAATATTATTTAAAATGCCAAACAAAGAAACTGCTTTCTAGGGCATAGTCTCAAAAAATATGTGAATATTCTGGATATCAAATATTTTATAAACTTGGTTTATAAATGGATTTTGTAAAATGTATTAACCATGCAGGTTTGGTAAAATTGCATCCAATCATGTGAATTTCTACTGAGCATGTGAATGCTCATGTCCTACTTCTCACTTTCAGGTATTTATCTAACTGTGGTAGTCATCTTGATGGATAGATAAGCTATGCAATTTGTGTATATAGCTCTACTCTTTATCCCTGGTGGGTGTTCATACTCTGCTAATTTTCTTTCTTGTTCCGTTATTTAGCCAAGATTAGTAAATCTACTAAGTGGATGTATGAGGATGGTTTTGTTATCAATTTGAGTACTTGAAACTACAAGTGATTTAATGTAAATTATTTTGGACATTAAGTTAAAGTTTTCAGTTGAATTTATTTACCAAAATTTATAATTTCTCAACAAGTAACCAAATGAGATAGCTGGAAATTTTCTTGAACTTTAACGAGTATTTTTTTAAGTAATTATAAACTAATACAAGTTTTTAATGGATATGAAACTCATAATGACCTGAGGATCAAAATGAAATTTTCTAATACTTGATTTCTCTTAAATTTCGAAAAATTAATATTTTATTATATTTTCACTTAAAATTACTAAAAATTACGACTTTGAATTTTTGGTCGTAATAATATATACGATTATTGTACGGTAATGAGAATATTTAGTGATATGTCAATATATATATATGATGTAATAAAGTACTAAATTTCTTTTGATCTCCATGTGATATTGATTCTACAGATTCTTGCTACATCTGTACTACAGGTTAATTATAAAGAGGATTTGATTTGTGATATACCATACACAGTACATCCGATTGTATGTAATATTTTAATTAGGTGTATATTACATTAAAATAGCATACATACAACGCTTCCCCAGCTTAAGTTTTCTGATTCGGTACATTAATATACTGTTCTCTGGTTACAAACAACAACAGATGCATTACAACAAAATCAACATTTAGCTAGTGACATGCTTTTTATTTTTTTTGCAATTAAAAGTGACATCTAGTTACGACTAATAATTTATTGTGACTAAAAATTGATATTTAATAACTAATTGTCACTAATGTACGAATAGTCACAACTTTTTGTTTATAGTAATAAGATTTGTTGTGATTAAATTTGTGACTAAAAATACGTCTAGTCACAAAAAATTTTCATTTTTGTGATTTTTAATCACAGACTTTTTAGTCACGACATAAAGATAATGACATTCTTTAAGTTATGAATTTTTCACTTTTATTCACAAAAATAAAGTTTTTGTGGTGGTACCAGGTTGATCTTTTTTTGCCTGCTTCGTCAATTACATGTCAATAATATTCATCATAGAACTTAGTTAACTTAGATTAAATATTAACGGATCCAATTTCTAATAGTTTATATTTAACTATCCACAGGTGAAGTACTGTATTTATTTGCATATGTTATTATCCACATGCATACTAATTACTGCAGAAGTACCTAATTTTTTGTAATGCATGGTTCATTAAGTACTTAATAGCTACAGATAGTGAAATACGCCACACAAAGCAGTAGTAATTAATTACCTACTGTCGTGTTAATTTATATGACTGAAGTGGCAAAGGATGTTCAGCAGTAGTAATTAATTACCTACTATCGTGTTAATGTGGAAGTGGCAAAGGATCTTCATCATTTCCAAGTGATTTTATGATTTCCTCAACATTGGTTCGTGTCGGTGATAGGTCTTTTTCTCCGTTGACCGATGACCTCATCATGATGATGCACACATGGTAATTGGTAAAGCTTGATTTTCCTTTGAAGGAAAATATTTTTTCCAACTTTTCTTCATAATCAATTGTTTGAACAATGTAGACGTTTTGTTATTTGGTGCGAAATGTTACCACTAGATAAAAAATATTTAATCACTTATTATAAGATATATAGTTACATATATGATATTCATTTAACCAAACCAATAGTAATGAGGACCTTGTTCCCTAAGTTTTCGAATTTCAAATGTGGGGTGTGTGACACCACAAATCTCAGGCTCCAAAAAAGAAAAAGTGGTCATCATAAATACAGAAAATTGAAAGCTCAGGAGTTTCTGCCTCGGTGACCAGTTGTTATCCCACAGACACACATATTTATTTATACACATATAAATTAAATATTGTTTGTAATTAGCTTTCACTTTAATAGAGTCACCTCCTTTACGTTGTAAGTTTGGTGGCCATATTCAATGCCAGCATTTTCAGAGGTCACACCCCACCTGCCATTTCTGATCATTAATCTCTCTCTCCCAACTTCTTCGCCACCCTTGTTAAGTTTATATATCAATCCATCTTATCCATATAGACAGGGATATCAGAGACATAATTTATTAACACTTCCTTTCAAGTTCATCATCCTCATATATATATATATATATATATATATATATATATAAGCCAAGCCATGATCATATTCATAATCTTTCCACCGTGTAATATGCATTGTTTATTCGGTCAAGCCATGATCATATTCATAATCTTTCCACCGTGTAATATGCATTGTTTCTTCGGTAATTAGTACTATATATACGTATATATATATATGATCCTACTTATAGTTAGCAACAATTGAGGTAGGAAATTAATATTGTACTACTATTATTGCCATGTTCCTCCAAATCTGCGTATACATGATACGTACATTATTTTTGCCATATTTCTCCGGATATAATATATTATGTCTTAGGTTTCTTCTGCTTAAATCGCAGGAACACGTACGATAATATCGAGGAAATGTTGAGGCGCTATCTGGGCCGCAGATCGATCAGCTTAGCAATGGGATATTGGTACGGTTCAATCAGAAATCAGTGCTTTAATTCTAAAGATCTGTTGTTTGATTGAGCCGTGCCAATATCACATATATACATATATATATATATATATATATAAGTATAAAACTATACACAAGTCGTGTTTATATATATATATATATATATTCCTTCTAGTGATTAAGGTACGTAAGCTCAATTACCAAAAGCAATGTCAAAAATTTATGCAAGAATTTGTTTCAAAGTACTGTTTTCGTTCTAGGAGTGCTTTAATCTGATATGTGCCTATATATACACTAGAGAAAACTGAGACTTATGCATGTAAAATTTAATGTCTTACTCTTTTGCTGAGTCTACTTTTGCATCAATATATGAAATGTTATCATGGCAAAACCAGGAATTTTAGTATAAATCATTAATATTAATAATGATATTTTGATTGGTAACCTTTTACTTAATTAAATTAGTCATAAATTAAATCCCACTGATCAACCGGTCTTGTTTAAAATATCTCGAGTTAAAACGTCATGGTCAAATGTCTCATAACAAATGGTGACTTTCATGGTCATGACAGCAGAAGAACCGCTATAAGGAACGAAGATCAAATTTGAATCCCATATTATTATTGCGATGTGTAGACTGTATTATAATTACGAAGGAGTATAAAGTTCAATAGTGAGTCTCCTATTAGCGACCAAAATAGCTACTACTGCTGTACTTTAGTTTTCTATTTTGCTGTTATATACTACAAATTGCTTGTAATTGCATTTATCCGTTTGTTTGCTGTAATTTTTCTGTTCCTAGTCCAAACACATAAACTTTCATGTCTTTTCTTTTCATTTTTATTTAATTAACATCCCAATTTCTTTCTAGTTTCTACTTATAATTATTGTGTATGGAAAAACTCAATCAAATTGCAAATGTTGCAAAAGAAATTTGTTAAAGGGTAGCGGATGGATATTCGAAACAAAATACAAATTTCCGTGCAATGATATTTTTCTGTGACCAAACAGCAATTATTTACCATAGTGGCAAATATCATGACGGGGTTTGATCCCGGGTCTGAAAAATGTGTTTTTCTCATTGCTTAAGAAAAAAGTTAAAGACCCAATTAGATCAAGTTTAGCAGTGTTAAATTTGATCCAATGATGGGAACTTTACAAACAAACAATTACAAATTATAAACACGAACAATTTTCATGTTTTTCCAAATATTATAAGCTTTGACATGAATTCTTTTCTTTAGTGAAATAAGCTACAATTGAAAAAAGACAGAAAGGAAGGGAGAGAAAGAGTTTATGAAAGAAAAGTGAAACATATATACTAATAATTGATCAAGTCAAACCAGCAAAAGCTGCCCACAAACACTACCTATTATGGAGCTCAGTGGCCATAGTGGAGAACTTGCAACATAGCCCCCCACCAATAAAGAATAGGGTGTCAAAAGTCTTTCATGATTCTTTTATGGCATCCACTGGGGGGTTTTGATCTGCTCAGTAGAAAATGCAGAAAGACCCCCCAGCAACAAAGCCTTCTCTTATATAAACTAAGATAATTCTATATATAAGAATTACATTTTCTCTACTCATCTACACCAAAATGCTGGAGAAAAGATCATCCAAATGCTTGCCATCCCCGGGCTTCTGCGTATCCTTTCCAGAATCTGGAAGAAGAGCTGCCCGTTACTCAGAAACTTGCACTCCATAAAGCGTTCTCATCTTCACCACAGCGCTGATGAACTTCCATTATCCTCTCAACAGAATTGCAAATCCCACTGCATCGCCAATCAAATGAAGCAACACAGAAGCTGCCTGCCTGAGCCTTCCACTCACAATCTACAGAAACAAAATCCATCAACAACTATGTAGCTTTTTTTTCAAAACCACGTGGGTCATTTATACTTTTCTGAAAAAAGGATTTTAATTGAACAGTTAGAGTATATTTGGTAGGAGGGAGAAGTGGAAGGAAGGAGAGGGGTGAGGGAATTATTGGATAGATTTGAGGTACGATGGTTGTTTGATAGGAGTGATTTTAGGAGGGAAGGGATTAGAAAAGGGATTTCAAATCTCCAATTTTAACCAACTTTCAATCCTTCCAAAATTGGAGAGATTTTGGGAGGGAGATGCCCAATCGAGTGGTAGAATAGTTATTCTAATTATAATCTTTTCCTTTCCTTCCACCTCTCCCTCTTACCAAACAATTGAGAGGATTTTGGTCTTCTATCCTTCCTCTCATACCAAACACAATTAGAGAAGAGTGTTCTCTTTCCGCTCTCACTTCTCTTCCCTAAGTAATATAGGCCCCCTTTCTTCCTATCATCCCTTCCTCCTACCAGACACACTTAGAAAAAAGATTGTGGGCATGGGCATACAGTTCGTAGCCAATACTAACTCGATCAACTGACCAAACTCACAGCCTTTTTTTTTTTCCAATATCAAGTGTTTACTAAGTGCTATTTGCTTGTGCATACGAGGACATGGCCACAATTTGTTCTTGTGCAGTCCAAAGGCTCATGGTATGAGTCCAAGACCTTTTATGATTGTGGAGAACAAACTACCAAATCTATTATTTTCAAAAATTTTACTTCACATAGGAAACAAGAAAATTAAAAACTGACTGACAAGATTAGTGGGGGAAATTCCAGTCAACAAAATTTTTCAAATTGATCATAAGAGAGCACTTTTTCCTCCATGGGGTGAAACTTGCAACTTTAAGGATGATGACTGTATGGACATCAAAAGTTTCATGCTTAATATTACTAATCTCCTTTAAGGAACCATGTGTGTAATTGAAACAAAACGATGCCGTACCAAAAACAATCTTAAATATGATGAAGGTTATCCAAAGAATGAAGAATTTCCTATTTACCTGGTGGGGTACCACAACAAAGTCTCCTATCATCCACATGCTGCACGTCTAAACCAATAAACCAGGATCCTATGGAAACATCTTCATTGGCATACTTGTGTAGCACATCCCTGAGAGAATTAAACAATAAAAGCAGTATCCAAATTGGTTAAATATAAATTTTGAAAATAAAAAACCAAGCCAATATGTTCCACACCCACAATCATATAAAATACTGAACAATATATGATATATTAAAACCAGAATGGCTTGGTTCGGGTAGTTAGAAACAGGGGACACGAACTCTGCAGTATTCACGAATGTGCCAAGTTGTCAACTCATTTCCTATAACAGCCACAAAATTTAATTTCACCCAGTAAGATATGACGAAATTGGAACTTACTGGTTTATTGATATATAAGTGGCCAACTCTTTCGAGATAGCATATAGTTGTCCTGTAGCATGACGGAAATACTTGTTCCCTGGTGTACCAAATTTCCAATACTCTGGTTCATGGTATCTTACTCCCCTATTCAAACAAGTTATACCATAAAAACCAGATGCCATTATTGTATCAAAATAATGCCAACTTAGAATAAAAAAGCCCCTCCACTTACTTTCGAGCAAGGACTGGACCAGACTTCATGCAACCAACATAAACCCGAGGTTTTATGCGATACCTAGATAGTGTTGCCTCGAGCGTTCCTTGAGCGAATAGAAGGCAAATATAGTGAACCAACAGAAATGATGAACGACAAATACTTGCTTGTTCTAATTAACCCCAGATAGAAATCATTGTCTGGGTACATACATCCATATAGAGAATAAAAATGCCATTCAGATCCTGTGGTGGTGTAGGTGCCCCACAGCATTGCTCTATCGAATAATGTTGAAAGCAGTGCATAAACAAATTCAAATCACAGCATATTCAAAGTTGTCTCATATATGATGATTTACCACTCAAATTATGCCATTAAGTTTAAGCAAGAAGCACTCTCAATAAAGCATAAAAGGCAAAATTTTTCCCGAGCATTGAAGCCAATATCTTTTGCTAAAACTGTTTCTTCTCAGCTGCTTTTCAGGACATTTCTACCCTTAATCGCTTCTGAGAGCAACCTTTTGCATCCTATTTTATGGGAAAAGCATATAGAGCAGAACAACTACATAGAGTCACCAGTCACTTGAGCATTCTTGATCGTTGAATACTAGAGGAGGATCAAGTGGGTTTTATTTAAAATCTAAAATCGAAACAGCTTCAAAAATTAAGAAGTTCAAGTTGACACAGTAACTTTAAACATCTACAAGTTAAACATGCAAGATGATGATCAACTACACAAAAGAATTACGATTTCTTTTTACCTAAATTAACATGTACATCGTCATCAACTTTGACATAAAATTCTGCATCCCACAAAGCAACAGCAGTAGAAAAAAAGGTTTTTGTCTTAGCTGATAACTCCATGTAACCCTCAACATGGTCCTGCATAAATGGTATAAAATAAATGTGAAGCTCCATAGATAGACGCACACTGAACAAACGTAGGAAAAAACTAGAGTTCGACATGAAGTTAAACATAGAAGACAAAATCAAATGGAACAATAAATCACCAGCCTCAAGAAGTCTCTGTGCATGAGCTCCTCCGCTTCAATAGCTTTATCAAGAATACCCCCAGATGTTGAACTAATAATGAAAGGAAAACAGATAATTAAAAGTATGCTTAAGGTCACAAGTCTCATACCAATGAATAATTATCATCTCATTTGATAGACATTTGTACTCCATATTATACTGCCTTGGGAATAGGTATCAAGCCTAACCTGTGACCTATAACAAAACGTATGACTATGCCTTTCTCTTCTTCCAACCTTTTTCTTTTCTCACCTGGTAAGTACGTTTTAAACAGAACTCATTAACCATAGATATGCAACCGAAGCAGCATGAAAATAAAAAGTGAAAAGCACGACCATTTAAAGCACCTTGTGGCATCCAAGTCATACGAACTGAATCTCTTCGTTTCCGGCTACTAAATGCTGTATTGATTCCGATAACCATTAAGTACTTTCTTTTTGAAGTTGATTCGACATTCTTCAAGTTTCCAGAGACAGGATAGCTATTATGTACAGACTCACGGGCCGCCCTAGCAGCTGCTAACTTCATCTCCAAATCTGAAACTGTCTTATTTAGCATCCTGCATGTCATATCAGCAAAACTTGTTGCACGTCCAGTCGATACAAATTTAACTCCGATACAGCTTAAGAAAAAGCACCAGAACAGCTTACTGAATGACATGTTGAGTATTGGAAACTTCCCGCGGACTGTCCTTGGATGTATTTTTTACAACCTTTTTGGATATGAGCATAAAGTTAGTAATGAGACATAAATTGAATTAACTGTTTTGTCAAAACGGAGTTTATAAGGAAGAATGACTTCCAATTTTGTGATTAATCATATTTGCAATTAGAAGTATGAAAATACGCTTACAACTTTCATGTTACAGCCCCGAGACTCTAAGTTTGACCGTTTAGCTCCAATTTCACGTGTTCTTGAAATATTTCTAGCTTCAGGCAATATCCACATCCTGATACAAAAATATTTGCCTGTCATTAGATGCATACACTAAGTTTAGGCTCCAATATGCAATCTAGCTCCAGAGATTAGAGCAATAAATGTACAAGTAATTTCATCACACTACTTGAAGCTGGTGATCAATTTATGCTGGCTATAGTTGGTTATAAAATAGCATCGAAATCATTAATAGTCTGCATAACCATGGATTTGCTTCTAATGAAGAAAAAGCAAGACATAAATAACAGAATTCGAACAATGGCGTTCACATTGCACGATCCAAAAAATTAGGTATGAAATTCTGACGCTAAATCTTTATTTGATACAAGCATGTAATCATATAATTCTAATGCACCAAAGCCATAACATGGTATTTGCTCAAAGCCGACAAACAACAGGGTTTAACCAAAAGAGTAGCCAAATTAAGATCAGAAACCCCCGCTACAAAAATCACAAGAAGTTGCACTCGCTGAAACTACCCAATTCCAAAAATTAACTGAACCCACCTAGCCAAAATACATAATGTACTGAAAAATCAAAAGCAACCATCGAAACAACTACAAAGACTGGAAATTTAGAGTAAGCAATAGAAACCCATCAAAGAAAAGTACCTGTTGGTGAAGAACATTCCAGCACAAAAGCTGCCAAAGCAAAGCAAAAGAGCCCAATTCCTTCTCATAACATTTCTTTTAGCTAAATCTCCTGAAGCCCCTCTGCTCTTCACCAACATCTTTTCTTCCTATTCTTTCCAAATCAAGGGAAAAGGAGAGACACACGCGCACACACACACACACACACACACATATATATATATACTTTCCGTACCTGTGGGACAGACAGTTTCTCTCTCTCCTCAACAGACAACAGTGTTGGAATTGCATAGAAGAAGACCCATTAACCGATCTCATAGTTTATTAGATGAAGTCAGTATATAAGTAAATTTAAGAAAATCAGAATGAGTATTATTACGCTACTGCCACGACTTACTCACTCACAACATTAACAGTCTCATGTAGAGTTTTGGGTCGTGGCCCAAGTGAAGCCCCCGTCATTGACCCAAGTCCATTGATGATAATCTCCTCTCGGACTCGGAGACCAAGTCGGTTGAAGCTCTATAACTGTATCTAGTAACTAGTCCTTCCTCAAAACAAGATCGATAACACTTGCCATGAGTGAAGAGATTTTGATGAGCATTTCTTCTCTTCTGAAAGTTATCCGACTATAGATCTTATTCTTAAAGCTTTATACTTTACTTTAGCAGGTTAAGGAAAGAAGATGTGAGTAGCGTTCACGGTTGTCACTCCACTCCATTTCTGAAGTTTTTGTCGTCGTCGTTTTCTATCCAAGTCATGTTGTCGTTTTACAAATACTAGTCTTTTTTTATTTTTCTTTTTTGTTATTTTTGAGGTTTTTGTTTTGTTTGTTATTTTCTTGCTGTTTCAAGGGCCATTAATGAAATTTAAACCCCTTCCCCCATCCCCACTTTTGTTTTTTTGATAATTGGAAAAAAAAAATTGGTCATAGGATTAAAAAGTGGCATACCATAAGTCTGGATGGTGGATCTACCCTGTTAATTAATAGATCTATCTTAAAATGAATTTCTCATAAAGTTTCCACCACCACGACGATGGTTACTCGAACCCAAACTTCTTTCTTGAGAGAACGAGTGCTTTACCACTCCACTTATTAGCACCCAAGCCCTACTTTGATAGGAGAAAATTACCCTTTTATGTAATGATCTTTTACCCCCAGATTTTGTGTGGTTTTACAAGTATGGAGAATTCTTTCATAAGAGTGACGTTTTTGCTCCTATGTAGGAGCTTCTGCTAGACCATAGGATTAAAGTGAAAGATAAATCTAATGGACGTTATTCTATCTAATTATAAAACGGAAACACTTAGGGTCCGTTTGGTTGCAGTGGTAGAATGGTAATGGTAATGGTAATAGTAATCAGAATGGAATGGAAAAGAATAGAAATGTAATTATGTTGTTTAGTTGAAGTGGTGGAATCAGTAGCTGAATGGACATTCTTATATTTGGTTAACTGTGGAAAGGAATGGAATTAGTTCTATAATGATAAAAATTACTTTTCATTTTAATTATTTTAAATTACATTTAGCATTCAATTATTACATTAAATTATTTTACATTTAGCATTATTTTATCTTATTAAATTATTTTATTAATTATTTTTTATTAACTAAATTATTATTTTATTAAATTATTTTATATTTAGCATTAAATTATTTTATTAATTAAATTATTTCTTAAATTATTTTTCATTTAGCATAATTTTATTTATTATTTTTTAAATTATTTTACTAATTAAATTATTTATCATTATTTTATTTTATTTTATTTTATTTCTAAATTATTTTTTTAATTAAATTATTTTATATTTAGCCTTATTTTTATTTTTTATTTTTAAATTATTTTACTAATTATTTTTATTATTTAAATTATTACTTTATTTAATTTTTCATATTTAACATTAAATTAGTTTATTTATTAAATTATTTTTCATTTAGCGTAATTTTATTTTATTATTTTTAAATTATTTTATTAATTAATTTTTATTAATTAAATTATTTAACATTTATCATTATTTTATTTTATTATTCTTCTAAATTCTTTAATTAATTAAATTATTATTTTATTAAATTATTTTGCATATAGCATTATTTTATCTTATTTTATTATTTTTAAATTACTTTATTAATTATTTTTATTAATTAAATTATTATTTTATTACATTTAATTAAATTATTTTTAATAATTAAAGTATTATTTAATTAATTTTTTTATTTAGTATTATTTTAATTTATTAAATTATTTTTTATTAATTAAAGTATTATTTTATTAAATTATTTTACATTTAGCATTCATTTATTTTATTTTACTATTTCATTAAATTATTTTATTAAATATTTTTTATTAATTATTTTTATTAATTAAATTATTATTTTATTAAGTTATTTTATATTTAACAATATTTTACTTTATTTTATTATTTTATTTAATTATTTATTTATTTATTATTTAAATAGTTTAATTAAATGGTATTCCATTCCATTCTACCTTATTCTACCCAAGATTGGATGGAATAGAGTTCCACTATTTTTCATTCCAATGGAAAGACTTTTCCTATTTGGATTTTCAAACCAAACAATGGAATTGGATCATTTTGGAATTGTTTCCATTCCATTCCATTCCATTACCCCCAACCAAACATGACCTTAATGTCTATCTTTACAATCCCCCATCCTGCTGTGTCTACTCTCTCTCCATTCAACCACTCTCTCTCTTCTGCTATTGTTTCTCTCTCCGTAATCCCACATGTTCTTCCTTCCATAGAACAATGAGAAGGGAGTTTTAGATTCTTGAAAAATCACTATCCTCCTCGGGCTAAAATATAGGCAGGATTTAAAAATCATTCAAATCTATATGAGTTTGATTTTATATATATATATAGTTTAGTTATAAAACCTTAATTACGCCGCAGGTTCATGAAGAACAAATTAATGGAAAAACGAAAGTCAAATAAACTAATTTCAAGAAGCAATTTCTCGTCAATATTTTTACCTAATATTGAATTTTGTTCTAATATTTTTTCATGAGATTTCCTATGTGTAAGAAAACACAAACAAACCCTCCAAAATGTGACTCAGAGGGTTAGAAGATCTAAGAAAACAGATTTCACTGGCTTTCATTTTCAAGTTCTTTTGTCCGCAATAATAGCGTGGCTGTTCCTCCTTTGTGCAGTGAAACACAGGGTTTAAAAGAAAAAAAAAATTGAAGTAACCCAAATAGATCTGAGGTGAAATTAACCTTGTGGAGAAAAAGTATCGTAAGAGAGATGTTTTAATAGAGGGAGATAAAAAGATAATTGCAGAGGGAGATCGAGAAATCGAGAGAAGATATATATTATTATTATTTTTTCTTTTCTTAATGTCTTGAGTTTAGCTTCGGTGTATCACTTTGTACTTATTGTTCCACATATTTATTCTTTTGATCAAATTTTACTTTAACATGACGGTCTAAAATAAAGCTCCTGCATAGGAGCAAAAACGTGACTCGTATAATAAAATTTTCCTTTTATCGTTTTCCGTGTGGTTTGCCATTTTTCGTGGTTTGCCATGCTTTGTAGAGTAAAGTCCTCTCCAGTCTCCTCCTAAAGGTGGCCGGGCCGGGCCCGAAATGAGCCAAAACGGGCCGGCCCGTACCGGCCCGTTCTTAGCCTAAATTTGTAAAAAAATTTAAAAATAAGTTTATTATTTATATAATTAGTTAAAATTATTAGAAATTTAAAAATAAATTGTATAAAAATATATAAATAATATGTTATATTTTTTTTCATATTTGAAAAAAATTTATAAATAATTAAATAAGCTAAAAGTATATAAGTTGATAAAAAAGTTTAAAATAAAAATCTTAAGAAAATTATTTAGAATTAGATTGAAATTTGAAAGTGTGAAAAACAAAGTGAGGGAATATGTATTTATAAGTATTAGAATAAGTTTTATATTTAAATACTTTTTAAAATACTTTTTGAAAAATATAAAAAAAAATTATTTTGGCGGGCCGGGCCGGCCCGCGGCCCGTACTAATGCGGGCCGGGCCGGGCCGGCCCGCGGGCCACAATGACGGGCCACGGGCCGGCCCGTTTGGCCCGGCCCGTTTTGCCACCTCTACTCCTCCCTTTTTTTTGAATCTGTCGTTTTCTTTTGGTTTTCCAAGTAATTGTCGTTTTCAAATTTTTTGTCGTTTTTGTGCATTTGCGGTTTTCCAGTTATGTCGTTTTTATTACCTTTTGTTGTTTTCTATGCATGTCGTTTTTAATTTGTATCGTTTATTGTTGCTGTCTTTTTCAATTTATGTTGTAATGGTCTTGTTCAGAAGAATCATAACATTGTCGTTTTATATGAATATGTACTTGTTAAGTGGTTGTCATTTATCTTTTCTATTATATATTTTTCGTTTTGGTTGTGTATTTCAGTTGTTATCGTTTGTCAAGCTATTAATGTCTAATATTGTCCTGGATTTTCATTTGTGATATAAAGTACTATCAAGTCTGGATTTTGTTGTTGTTTGTCAATATATTGTCGTTCATCAGGGCTTTGTCATTTTTGTTTTTCTCTTGTGGTCCATCGTTTTACAAAATCGTTACCTTTAATCTCTTTTTCTCTTAGTGCGAGAACTTTTGTGACCAATTTCTTTCATGCCCTATCCTTTTGTTCTTTTTTGTTTTTTGGCTGTTACTAATGCTTTATACTTATTAAACTCTTCACGTTTTTTTTTTTCCCTCCGAAAAGATTCCTTTATTCAAGATCAAAAGTAAATTGGTTATCACAAACGGAGCAACCTCTCACCAAGCAAAAGTCCCTGAACGGTTATGTCTAAAAGCCTAAGAGGCCAAAACATGCGCAGACCCATTCAAGGTTCTAGGAATCCAAACTACTGATGAGTAATTCAACCTTCTACTCACATTACAAATAAAGAGACTTAAATGTAAAGGGCTCCAAACAGAACAAAAAGAGCTAGCAATGGAGTTAACTACTTCTAGGTTGTCAGAAAAGAATTCAACATTCGTCCAATTTAGAACGGTGCAAGATTCCACTCCAAATTTTAGAGCTAAAAGTTCAGCTTTCAATGGAGAGTCACCTTGAAACACTGAACAGCAAACCTTAAGATCTGGGATGCATTATTCAGCACAACCATACCGACAGCTCCTCTATTATTTTTGAAAGCAGGCATTGGTGAAGACTCTTATACCTCCAAGTCTAGGATTCCGCCGTCGAGGCAATCTGTTAATTGAAGGAAGGTTGGAGATATCATCTCTTCCCATCACCGCCAGTATCTTCAAGACTCTTAAACTCTTCACGTCTCAAATAAACGAGACCCAGGATTTGGGAGATTTCAGTGTGACATTAATTTATTGCTAGAGGAGCTATTGGAGAAATTGAACCAAAGCGTACAGCCACATATTTCAAGGTACCACTACCATCTATGATTTTTTAACTCTACAATGAAGCCAGCTGGAACTGACCCAGTTAATCACTTCCTTGGTTGAATAACTGGAACTTTTTGAGCCAATTATGATGATCCATTGTCTTAATCAATTTTAAGTATTCCATATAAAAGTTTTGACTCTTCTTTTCATGACCACTACTCATTGGAACCGAGGCCTAGTTTTTTCAATGCTCTTTAGTACTTCTTTAAAAATCTTGATCTACTGTTTCATGGTTTAAACAACTCAATATCTTTGAATAATGTTATAGGGCACCAGTGGTGCCCAGCACCACAGTGATGTGTCAGTCTGTCATTGGCTAATTATAATTATAATTTAAGTGGGGTCTATGTGGGACCTAGTTTATTAATTAAATCATCCAGTGACAAACAGACGTGTTGGGCACCACTGGTGCCCCATAGCATTGCTCAATATCTTTTGATACATCTAATTTATGTGTGAACAAAATTACTTAAAATGTGTAAACAAGAACACCTTACAAAATTAACTTCATATGAGATACCATGAATGTCTTGTTACAATTAGGAATAAGCTAAGGCTAATGATAGTGTATAAGTACAAATCATCATCTATGGCGTTGGCACCAATGGTGGAGCTAGGACTTAATTGTAATGGGGATGTAAGACAATTTTCAAAATGAAATAATAAAACAAAAAGTACCAAAAACTTTAAAATAATATTGAACCAAATGAAAATAAAGTACACTATAGAATACATTATAAAAAATTTCTCTAAAAATCTGACTTTTTTTCCTTAATTTTTATTTTCATGAAGGAGTTGTCTTTAAAGTTCTATTCTCATGACGAAAAGAAAATTTAGATTACATTCAAAAATTGAATAAGTGAGTTTCGGGTAGAATAAATGTGAATTAATAGTGAGAACATCATTGTATCATTGTAAAAAAAAATTTTTGTGGGAACAAAGTAGAAAATAAAATTATTTTATATATAAAACTAAAAAGTAAATAAGAAAAAAAAAATTGATGCCCCCACTCGCTGGTCTCGCCCTCCCTTCCCTCAGCCTCTGCTTGGCACCATCTTTCTTGTTTTTTCCTGTTATTTACTCACTTTAAAGATGCTCAAGCTCAAGTATATTGTAACACCACTAAGCCTCATCCAAAAGTGCTAGCTTGAAGGTACTTTTGGGCTTATGGACCACTACTTAAATACCCATGATCTTTCCAGAGCATACCCGGTAGGAAGCTTTAATTGTCACGCCCCAAGACTAAGGACATGGAAACCGCCACATGCCCATAAGAATAAACCTCATAGACATGAAAGGCTTCGAATCCAATCGTTATTAAAAATCCAGATAGATTTATTATCAACCAAAATATCTCATCATAATAAAACTCCAAACAATCCAAATCATAAATAATAATTTACTAAATCCATAATAACAAAGAAACTAAAACCATAACAATAATCTTGTATACTTCAAATAACCAACAATGTCTCAAAATGGAAACCAAACAATACAATAACTCTAATTAGTAAAATTTGAGTCCTCAACAATCTCCCTCCTTCAAATATGAGTTCCACTTATCGACTATTCTCCGAATCTGAAAAAGATTAAAGAATAAAAAGGTGAACTCGACAGCCCAGTAAGTAACCAATAACCTCTACTAGTTGGATCAAGAATATGCAATTTGAAATGTTTAGTAAGTATTTTACAAAATAACTCTATCTTCGAAATCAATACTTTTAAAAATAAGGTAATGAAACTAATTAAAAACTAATTTAATAAAATAGAGAGTTTCAAAATTCATTTTATCAAACTTGTTCAATAATCGATATCACTTTCAAGTTCTACTCTACAGTTTTGGTGACTATGGCCACATTTAACCTCTGTGACTAGGTCCGAATCTGCCACAAATAACCCCAGTAGCCGGGTCCGAATCTACTACAGATAACCCTTGTAGCCGGGTACGAATCACGAATCTACTATATTTAACCCTGTAGCTAGGTCAGTATTGTCCACATATAACCCATGTGGATTGGGTCCGCATGCATAGTCACTGAAGAGCGTTTCAACACATATTCAATTATAAAGTAAATCACTAATACTTTCCACATTTGTTAAAGGGTAACAATTTTCAGATAATTTAACAATAACAATAATCATAAGCTTGATCCATATTTTTATTTGAAAGATAATTATCTCTTGTCAAACTAATTTTTATTTATTAACAAATTGCTTGAAAATAAGTTTAAAATTTACAAACATAATTTTCTTTAAAAGAAAGCAAAAGAGACATTAACTTAAGTAAACCAAAAGTCACTAGCAAAGATGAAAGGTTACTTACCTGTTCGTTAGCCTAACCAATCCAATACCAATTTGCTAGCTACCACAAGCACCTATAATTATAACAGGAATCATACATGATCATTAAACACTCAATAGGTACCTTAAATCATGCCTAACACAATATCTAACCTACTGCCTATGCACACTTGATGCATTCATTACATTACTTCGTATAACCTCGACATTAAAAATTCATAACAATTCCAAATTAATTCTAAAAAATGTGAAACTTGGAGGACAATATCTACAAGTGATTGGGGTCTTAAAAATGCTAAGAACATGGCTGTAGGACCCATAGGTAGGCATCACATAGCTAAGTAAACCACTACCACGCTTTACTCTAATTGCTGAAAGTTACAAAAATTTTTCCAGACTTGTAGTGCTCATTTTGAAAGGCTATATCTCCCTGGTTATAAGTCCATTTTTGACAAATTATATACCGTTGGAAAGCTTATCGAATAAGCTTTCCAAACATATACAATATGACCCTATTAGATTAACAGAAAAACTAGAAAAATCAGTCGCAGTCACTGCTGTATTTTACCGTTCTAGACCAAAACTCAAAAATCTATAACTTTTAATCTAGATATCCAAATCCCGTAATTTTGGTCTTATTTTAAACCTTACAACGAGAGTAATTAATCAAAATATAAATGAAACCTAGAATCATGACTGAAACAAAAAGATGCTTTAAGAATTCTAAACCCTAGATGATGGATTAACCCCAAGAATCCCAAATAATCGATTGATAATTGATAGGGAGGAGTTCTTTACCTTAGAGAATTGACAATCAACCTTTTGTAATCTTTCTCCTTCTCCCAAGCCTTCAGCCGCTCTCCTCTCCTTCTGCAGAGCGTTAAATTTTTTTTTTCTTCTGTTAGAGACTCTGAAAAATTATACGTATAGGGTTTCCTAAGCCTTTAAATTACTTAATTGTCCTTGTATAATTAGCTAACCCTTGGTCTTTTTTGTCTTTTGTCCTTTCATTTATTTATTTATTTCTTTATTTCTCTTTTTCTTTTCTATAACTGTACAGGTTATTACATATATTTTGAAACAGGTTGAAAGTAGAAGTGGGTGATGAAAAAAGAAAAAAAAAAATTCTCCAAAATCAAAATAAAAGAAAATAGACAAAATTGAGGTGTTTTTATCTCTGTGTCGGCAGAAAGGGGAAAATGGGAACCATTTTTGATGTATGTGGGACACCTGAATGGAAGTATATTGGTATGTTTTTTTTTTTTTGCTTGAAGTATATTGATATGTTTAGAGACTGATAGAAATCTAGAATCCGTCCAATTAGGAGGACGATTCTTGATCTTAAATTCTTTTTACATTATTGGTGGCCCCTTATTCGGGATGGAAAAGGGGTTTTGAATCTTTAGATTCGTTTTGCTTTCAAGGTTTGGTTCAAAAATAACAATGTAAAAGCGAAGTGGTAAGATCATTTGCTAGTTATATGGGAGGAAAAAAGAGCCAAAAAAGAAAAAGAAAAAGTAAAGCTAGTATACAAATTTACTAGCTTGAGAAAGTCATAAGTTGTTACCTTCATACTATATTAATTGAAAATAGGATAACTGCAAAAAAAATACGCTAAAGTATATCTTTTCTATAATTATAATTTTATTTTTTAGTTTGTGTAAAATAATACGTCCATATTTTTAAACATCTGCAAATTTGTACCATATATGTATAAATTGAGTGATTTATGCTAATTATTTTAAGTTATTTTTGATAAATTTTTTTGTATTAGTTAGTAGAAATAAGATATTCTCAATTCAGATTTCGCATTTAGTGAGAAATTTATTAATTAATTTATATACAAATAGTACAAATTTGCAGAGATTTAAAATATAGAAGTATAATTTTGTATAAACCAAAAGACAACTTAAATTTACAGAAAGATTATAACTTCAGGCTATTTTTTTCACAGATAACCTTAATTGAAGTTAAGGCCTAAGCGAAGAGTCATCTGTTTTATAGTACCATTCATTGTAGGTTCCGCATGTGTCTCATTATTGGAATTATTGTGATGAATGATCCTAATTGCACAAATTCGTCAGATAATTTTATAGGCTAAACTCTTTCAAGTTTGGGAGGAAAAAGTTAAGGATGACAACTCACAAAAGTCCAAATTAATGACATAATTGTATAAAGAAAGTCCCAAAGCAAATAACTGCTGAGGAAAAAGAAGTCTTATAAATGTTCGTCACCCAATAATCCATTATCCATATGGAAAACTATGAGTTCATGCAGCATTATCAAGAAAGTTGTTTATATGAATCACAAAGTACTTTGCTTGCTGTCACCAAAGTACTTCATTTATTTCATCGTGTTCTGATTTCTTTTTTTTCCCGCCCTCCCCATACGCATGTATTGGATAGATTTAATGAGGACCACTCACATTAAAAACTTTTGATGTGCCTAGTAATTTGCATGCTTATAAATATGGTACGGCAGTATCTATTTCCTTGTGCTTTGGAACTTTTTACATTATTCTCCAACTCTCACATGAAAAATAATTCAAAATCTGGTCATTGCACAGTTGATGACATATTTCTGGTTATGATGTATAAATACTACGTGAAGAGCTCAAACAAAGATTATAGAGCTAACAAAATATACCAACTAATTAATATTACAAAGGTTGTATACAATGATTCTAAACTCACCACTAATGAAAACTGTCTTGTTCATCGATCTTGTCATTTGCACAATATAGAGCCAACCTATATATGTCAAGCGTTTTCGTTTCTGAAGTTAGTTAATTAGTGTACTAAGTTGTTCTTGAAAAAAAAAAAGAAAAAGGTTTTTAAGTGTAGACTAAGTGAATTTTAGCATATGTATGTTCTACAATGCTAAATATGAAAGTTTTAATTCGCAGCATGAAGACCATGTGAAAGTCCTTAATTTCATGCAGACGAAATAAATTTTGAAAGCTTAGCATACCATATAGTATACATCATCGTGTAACATTTTTCTAAGCAACATAAATTTATGTGGCAGGGCAAAAAAAATAATAGATAAAAAAAAAAGCACTTGCAGTTGCCAAATAACCCCCCAAAAAAAAAAGGTCGGAGTAGTCACATTGTGGGGGTGAAATACTAAAAACTTGTCCATTTCGTGATGTAATGCTTATACTACTAAAACCATTATCAAAAACAAATGTAACCTTTCATTTGCTAAAAAAAATATTAAGAAGAGTGAAACTTACCAAAGCATATAAAGTAAAACTGATGGAGGAGGACAAAAGGGCTATATATATATATATAAATGGAGAAGGATGATATATAATATTCAATATATATGCAGCCAATCGTAGATAATAGAATAGTAATTAATTTCCTTTCACATACCTCTGCTATAGCCTACAAATGCATTGGAATTGACTACCAGACAAAATAGCAGAGGCCGCCATATCGTGAAGAGCACCAAGAAGGCAAGTCTGACTTTCTTTTAAAAGTAGTAACCTAGTTCCACTTAGCCTCGGTACACCAAATACTATATGAGTACAATAACGAAGCTGCTTAAATAAAATGAAAAAAGAAAATAGAAAAAGATTACATGGGACCCAGAGGGGTTAACTCTAATAATCATACTTGATGTTTGGTTGGACTTGGCAGTGTAGGAAAAATTCTAATAGTGACATGCCACAAAAACTACTGTTGATGACATTGGAGAAGAAGCTAAAACAAAGCATTAATAATTTTATGAATCATCCTAACAATAATAATAATTATTCTAAAAAGCCAGTTTTGGTCAAAATAGCATTTCTCACATTGCTGAGATCTCTTCCTTTGAGTGTTCTTCCTTTTCCTTCACACACTGAGGAAGAGCAAATCTGGCTCCTTGCAAGCTTTCTGGCAATCCATTCATGTGGAGGAACCATATCATCATCGTCCTCATCTTCATCAACATCATCACCATATGCATGATGATCATGATCAAAACCATTATTAGCCCATGAAAAAGTCTTGCCATTCTTCCCATAAATCTTTGACCAATCAGGGACTTCCATTGGTGCTGAAGATTGTTGAACCACTGCTCCTCCTTTGGCTTCATTTGTTGCTTTGGAAGTAGTATTAGCTCTTTTGGGAATCATTCTAGGAGCAGTAGTGCTAGAGCCATTGAGCCAAGAAGAAGAAGAAGAAAAAATCAGCTTCTTTCTCATTCTGGGACTCAAAGAAGAATCTTGATCAATCCCTTTCACAGAATCCCATATATCTTCTTCTTCAAAATCTTCAACATCATTATCTCTAGTTGATCTCCCACAACTAAGACCACTTGATCTTTTGCTCATCACACCATTCCAATCTTCCATTTTGCTGTCACACAAAAACCATCAAATATAGAAAAGGTTAAAGAGAATGAGATATAAAGAGCAAGGAGAGAAGAGAGAGAGAGAGAGATAGAGGGGACTAAGAAAAATACAGCTAGTTAGTTCAGTTCCCTCAGTATAAATAGATTAAAAAAAAAAGAGGAAAAAGAGAGTTTTTTGATATATCATATATTTTTTCTTGGGAATAAAAAAGCATAAAGTTGCAGAGAGAGGGAGAATAATATCAGGAATCTACCTTGCCTTTGTTTCAATACCTCTCTCTAGTTTCTTCCAAAGGAACTGGACTTTTCAAAGATTTCTCTAACTATACTATATACTTGCCCAAAACTTAAATCAAGACCAAAAAGGGAAAAAAAGAAAGCTGCTGTTAGAGGAAAACAATAATAATAATAGTAAAGGAAAAGGGTTTTTCCCTTGGGCTGAAATCTGAATGGACAACTCCAAAGAAGATCACAGATTTCAAGGCTTTCGAAATGGTAACTTCACCTGCATACAACAGAGAAGAGAAAAAGACAAGGAAAAAAAAAAGGAAAAAGGAAAAAACTTGGTCATGAATTTGGGGAGTTTATTGTTTTAACTTTTAAGCCTATCAGAAGGCCTGATGACCCTGCAAAGAAAGCTAAAGAAAATGATGGGTTTTAATGAGAATCTCACTTCCCACCATTTTCAAACTTCAGGTAATCATCACTCCAAAGATGGTTTTCTTCTTTTTTTTTTTTTTTTGGAATGATAAAAAAAAAAAAAAATCCCACAGAAAGGAGTAAAGGAGGAACTAAAAACTAAACGATAATGAAGAGGAAAGGTTTAGGTACTGGGGCACTCACTAGTTACTACTACTAAACCAGTAAACCCCAGTAACTAGTCTAATCAGAGAAGAGCATTGTTTACCACTTATAATAATCAAATTTCAGTGATGATATGGGAGAGTTTTAGACTAGCCTCTAGACATGACACCATATAAATGCTTTTCCTCTTTTTTTCCCCCTAATATATTCTGTATGACATAAATCATTTTATTTTCAAGTTCTTTTCAAAGCTCTAAAAAAGACCAGGGCTTTGATTGGAAAAGGTGGAGAAGATTTATTGGATAAACCCAACCTTGCTGATTTGATTGGCATATATATAGGCAATGTTTGGTTTAGTTTGATATAATAAAATAGTAATAAAGAACGTAATAGAATCCAATTAGAATAGAAATGTAAACTCTATTTTCTAATTGCACGAAATTAGATATGAAATAAATTAGCTAAGAGTAGAATTATTTATCAAATTATTGGAAATGAATTATGATTCCGAAACCATGATTCTTTACTATAATATCCAAAAGGGTTTTTGGCATGATTAGTCCCTGAATTTTTCGATGGTTTGCAATGTATTCCCTGAATTTTTTTTTTGGCAATTAGGACCCTGAATTTAGAATTTTTGGCAATATATCCTCTGAACTTTTTTTTTTTGGCAATTAGGACCTTGAATTTAGGGTTTTTGGCATGATTAGTCCCTGAATTTTTCGCTGATTTGCAATATATCCCCTGAGTTATATGCAAATTTTTAAACAATTAAAAAATAAATTACAAATCAACGAAAAATTCAGAGGCTAATCATGCCAAAAACTCTAAATTCAGGGTCCTAATTGCCAAAAATAAAAGTTCAGGGGATATATTGCCAAAAATTCTAAATTCAGGGTCCTAATTGCCAAAAAAAAAAGTTTAAGGAATACATTGCAAATCATCGAAAAATTCAGGGACTAATTATGCCAAAAACCCTATCCAAAAACAAACAACGGGAATTCACATTATACAATAAATTCATTCTCAAATTAAATCCGTTAATATTATATAATAGGTGCATTCTCAAATCTATTCCATCAAACCAAAACGTAACAGATGAAACCGTATCCCCACCTCACAAACACAATAACAAGAACAAGTCACAACAACTGAGCTAATTTGGCAGTACTAGTGAAAGAGAAGCTTATTTACTCCTTTTGAGATGGCCTAGATGGGAGTGTTGGCCGAGTGAAGGCCTCTCTTTAGTTTGATGGATATCGGTATTGCATTGAGATATGTGGTCTGAAAGTTTGAGGGGTCTGTGGGACAATGGCCCATGTGAGCCTTGTGGGTCAACGCTTCTTTTCTTTTTTCTTTTTCCTAGCTTCATATCATTGCAAATTTAGGGTTGATGGGGCCCGGTAGTTTAAGTATTCAAAGCCTTGATCATTTATGGTAAAGTCTTTTTACTACTTGGTGCCCCTTACATTGTTATGGTATGGATCACATCCTTCCAGAATTGGTAAGCCAAGCTGGGTAGACATTGTTACATTTTGGGTGAAGAGAATATAAACATAATAGAAGAAGAAGGCCTCTCTTTTTCATGCATGATGGCTCATTGGCTTGTATGTACTTCAGGACACGTTTGGATCATCAAGAGATTAGTAAGGTCATGTTTGGTACACTTATACACTGTATTGTATTAATTAAACATAATACTGTATTTGGTTGTGCCTTTGTATTGTACTATTTAATACGACATTAAAATTTAATACAATACAAAGAGTATTATCTAATACAGAATAAAATGTCTATATTACGCTGTATTACATAATTTTAACTTTAACGTAGTATTGTAAAATACTCACTCTTCTCACTTTTTCTGTTCTTAATTTCTCTCTTATCACTTTCTCTTTCACGTCACTTTATCCTTTTCAAAAGTGGTATTTTTCTAAATTAATTTTTAAAAGTGGTATTTTTCTAAATTTATATCTAAAAATAATTTTTCATAAATAATTTTTTTAAAAAGTGGTAATTTTACAAGTGGTATTTTCCTAAATATTTTTTTAAAATAGTATTTTTCTAAATAAATTTTTAAAATGGTATTTTTCAAAATTAACTTTTTAATACAACATCTTAATACAAATGCAACACCAAACATAGTACTGTAATAGAATAATACAATACAATACAATTCAATACAATATATCACAATACAATACAATACAATACAATACGGTGCACCAAACGTGGCCTAAAAAATGAGAAGTTCATACTGCGTTCAGGAAAACTATTTCAAAAAGCTCGATTCGGTTGGTTCAAATAATCTTGATCCTAACCTTCTCACCTAATCTTTTTTGTGAGGGGATGCGGGTGTCCCTTCTAAAACTTGGGATTGCAATTCAAATAGACTTGGGGATATATTTTGAGTTAAAATCTATAAACCAATTTTAAGCGAAGAAAACCGATAAGAGTCACATTTTGTTGTGCTTACTGGGATTTCATTTGTGATGGGTACAATTGTGTACCGTGTACGTGGGATCCTAGTAAGAGACGTTCTAGTGGGAACATGAGCTTTGTCACCAAATACTTCTAATCATTGAAGAAAGAACTTGCTTTGAACCGTCCAAAAAAGGATCTAATTGATTTGAAATCTGATAAGCACTTTCAGACCCCAAATTCTACTTTTCCTTTTTTTGGAGATAAGTAGGGCCTTGAAACCTAACTGAAAAGCTTCCACTGAGTTCTTTGCTTCCCAAATTTTAATCTAAGTCAATAGATTAATCCATCACTAATCCATGGTTGAGTCTCAAAACTATTTATCTCCATACGTGTTGGTCCATTACTCCCTTCTATTCAATGCCAGCCACACAAACAAAAATTGAGTGGCTAGAATAATCTTAGCGTTATTCACATCACTCTTTGCACTCTGATTTTAATTGTTGAATTCTTATTATTACACTGCCGATTCCCAACAGTTGATTCTTTCTAACGTTGCTTAATACGAAATAAATCATAACTAGTTAGTATAACCCCAACCATTAATAAGGTAAGACAAAGTCATTAATCGCGAAATTTCGCAACATTTTCACAAGTGGTAGGGAGGAAATACACTGTTTTATGGTCTCTCTCTGTAACAATTATCATACAAGATGGTCAACAGTGCCCAACTCCTGATTTTCAATCTCCGAAAGTAGGACGACATACAAGATCATGGCCTACGATTGTGTGTGTCAAGGCTTTACATTGCAGAGTTAAAAGGGTTTTGCTGTAAAGCTGCATGGTTGAGGGTTTTGCTTTCAAGCTTTAGTAAGGTCCCACCTAATAAATATCGTTATCTACTAGTGAGCTCTCAATGGCTGCAAACGTGCGATAAAAATTGACCCATTTAGGCATTTACTTCGCGGTTCTAGTCTTACAAACCATTTTTGTGTTATAACCTTCACCATTCATTCATTTTTATTTTTTTAAAGTCACACCAAGCAAAGCCCTGATCTTCAAATTTTCAACTTGTATTTTTCTGTTTCACTTTTTTTGCTGTTTTTGTTTTTCGACAATATGAAACTAATAAACCAACCAGTTAATGCTCAAGACAGGGATGTGATATTTTTGAAGGTGACCTCTTATTACGTAAGATACACAAATGAACATCTTAAGCTCTACAACTGAGTTACCTTGCATTATTTTGACTAGGTGACTTGTATGCAAAAATAAATCTTACTTGAGAAATTAATCGAGATGTGCCACTAAAATGTACAAAAACTTGGAATGGGATTGAGTTGGACCTCACTTTTGCTTTGTCTAAGTGATTTTACGTGCTGCATGATAGAGCTCCATATAGTCAAGAGCCGGTCGATTCCAAGACCAGTCTTGCTCCATCACCGTCTTGCATAATGAGTTGAACCAATCCCGGCCATCATACCAAGCGGAGATTGCTCTGTGAAAAAACCGACTGGTAAGAGCATAATCCAAAACATATAGACTTGAAACAAGAAATACCAAGTGTGTGTTTATGTCCTTCTATCGAAGGAAGGAGACAATGTAGTGCAGCGTGCAATTATTTGAGCAGTGTAATAATGCAGCAAACAGATTTTATATTTCTCAATATCCCAGAAATTCCCTATAAGAACTTAGTGGGTGAGCCCCACCCAACTCTAATTTTCGAGAAGCATGAAACTAGTGGGTATTCACTACAGACGGTTTTCAGTACACTTCCGTGCATCCTTGGTTCATTTCCATAGACAGCATGAACTAAGTGTGAGAATAATTACAAAGTCATTTCAGATACTGAAAAGGTTGAACTAATCAACGGAACGAATACGACAATGAAGGAAATCATATTATTCGTGTACCATGGATACCACCCACTAGTTATCCATTTTCGGTGTTCACCCAAGTACTAGGGATTTCCTATAATGACATTGCATTCAAGTTCAGAGAACAACGGAACAAGACCTTTTAGAAGCAAAAACTACTGACCTATTGAGAGCATAGTCAACGCCAGCAGCATCAGCTCCATCGAAGCTAAACCCATTGGGTTCTAGACCCTGTGCTTGCGCTCTCTCTTTATCATGGTCAACATCAAATACAGTATCGTAAAGTCCTAAAAGCAAAGAAGATGTTAATGGACAGTCGTAACATTTTCAGTTTACAAGGAACTAAATTCAACATTTATCAGGAATTGGGTTAGAATTTTCTTAGGTGGCATGCAATAGAAAATAACGCTGGCACGTCAAAAAGTTGCCCTTCCAATGCCTTGTTTCACCAAAAACGAACTATTGAAGAAAGCTGACCTCTTGAGTTATCTAATGCATACCGTTTTATAAAAGTATATAGAAAAAAATAAACACAGATCCTGCGTAGGCCAAAAATGCGTAACCTATCAATTAAAACATTTCTATTCACCACAAATTAATAAGATATGTACCCACCTCCAGTTTTTCGTACAACGGCAATCGAACCATATCTCATAGCAGTAAGTTGGGTTAGACCACATGGCTCAAAAATTGAGGGAACTAAAATAAGATCAGCACCAGCATATATCTGAAAGAAAATATATAGTTAGCTGGAAGGGTCGTAATGCAAGCATGAGAGGTGAATGCACTACTAAAAGGAGACAAATAAAACAATAGAGGTTTGAAGAGAACAAACCAAGTGTGATAGTGGTTCATCATAAGTTAAACAAAGGCGAGCACGACCACCATGAGTAGAATGTAACTGATTGGCCAAATTTACAAAATCATTTTGGATTCGAGGATCTGGAGCTGAACCCAGGAGAACAACCTGGCATCATATAACTCCTTGTTATAATACCTCTACTGTCTCTAGAACTGAAAATGAGGTGTTGTGCTAGTAATAATACCCTCGTAGGATTACAAATTTTCTCATCAATATTCTCGTCAATATCCATGTGTATAAAGTCCAAATATATCTATGGAATACTATGCTATACATGATAATAATTGACTTACTTGAAAAGAAAGATAATGGCTAACCTGTCCATTGCGCTCTAAGGTACGCCAAATGGCATGTTTAATGAGATGGATTCCTTTCTGATGTGTTAAGCGAGTAATAATACCTACTAGAGGAAGATCGGCTGTTTCAAGACCAAGCCTTTGTTGCAAGGCTTGCTTTGCAGCTCTTTTGCCTTCAACAACATTTTCTGACGTGTATGGTACCTGGGATGGCAAGAATTGTGCATTAGACACTGTTGTAAAGAAAGCATTACTAGTCAGAAGCCCAAAAGGAAACATTTGCAAGGTTAACACTAAATTGATATCTACTAAAAAAAAATATTAATTACTCTATTTGTCCCTTTTGCCCTAAATTATTGAGATAGTTGCATTTTGGTCCCTAATGAGTTTGGTCCTTTTGAATTTTTAAAATTGTTCCTGGTTAGAACCTAAAGACACACTGCCATGGAAATCTGTTAATTTAAGGGCATATTAATAATTTCATACAATAATAACTAGTAGTGTTGGTTCCTAAATTTTGAAAATATAGTTTTATTTTAGACTTTTTTTTAAATATTTAACGGAAATTGTTAAAAAGGACTAATGAAGAACATGATACGTCCCCAATTCTGGGCTGGCTATTAGGATTAGGTAGGTAGTTAGAGTTTGTTACTTACTTAGAATTGGTGGTTATGGAGGGAGGTTAGTAGTTCGTTAGTTGTATTCTTGATTAGCTAGGTAAGTGAGGCTTATAAATGGTATTGGAGGGTTTGGTTTAACAGTAGTTAAGTTCTAGGGATTTTGTAAGATTACTGAGCTCATTTGGGAGAGAGAGGACTTCTCGAAAGTCCTCAATATCTGTAACATTCATTCTTTGACAGCAATAACAATCACCTTCCCTGTTCTCCTACTCCTCTTCTATACTAATATACTGTAATTATTCTTGACTGGTTTCTTTACTCAACTATTGCTTAGAGCATTCTATCTAGTTCTAGGATCCTATCAGAACAATTTTAAAAGTTTAAGGAGAAAAATGGGACTTTCACATAATCTAAGGACTAACATTTTTTTTTTCTTTTTCTTAGTGATCCTCTTGCTTAACTTTACAATATTTGGGGGCATGAAACTCTAACACATTGTTAGATAGGTCTCAATGAGGAATTAAACTCCAAACCTCATGAGAGCAAACCATGACCTTTCATCAGCTCGACCACTCGACCTACGCCGCTCATGGGAAAGGACTAATAAGGTATTTAATCCCTGGGGAAAAAAAAAAGAATCTACGGTATCCAGGATAGCATGAATTGTAAATTGGCACAATTGTATCAGAAGCATTTGTTTTCAAAACCCGAAAGGAAAAATACTTGCAAGGATAACACTAAGTTGATGCACAAAGAAACATCAAGGATAACACCAAGTTGATGCATAAAGAAACATATTAGTTGGTCCTAACATTTCATTGTCAGGCTCCAAGTAATTATTACAGTGTTGCGAAGGGGATTCATTTTCCACTTAACTGAAAATGAAATAGTTGGAGATTGAGCAAACCACTTGTTACAATACTCAGTTTCTTGCATGTTATCCCATTTCCATGAAAACCAGGTATGTCAGGAACTTGTTAAGAAATGGCGTCGACAACTTATGTCAAAAAAAAGTGTCTAAAAGGTCTTAAGATGTAGAAATAAGTTACTTACTGTAAGGAACTTATCATTATATGGGTCCCATATATCTGGGTCAATTCCATTCAGTATCCCGTGGAACTTGTGGAGATAAGGAGCAACTGCAGGATGTCCAGCAACTTCCTTTGAGTAAGTGTGGGATACCTGTGAAAACAAAAAAAACAGGATTAACTCTAATTCAAAATGTTGTAAGGTTCTGCTTGTTGATATTGGCACTTAAAAAAGTTTATGCAACTTTGGAAAAATATATATGTACATAAAGAATCAAAGATTGCATGATAATATTAATGCCTATTTGAAGAAAAACAGCATTGACCGACTTGAATGAGGAATTTTTTGTAACACATCATCTTATTCAAAAAACTCTAAAGGGCCAAGTACTAATCCTAGATTCTCATGAGTTCATATATTTCAACTTGTATAGAACTAAAAGGTGCATCTCTTTTAAAGATTTTTCAAACATACACACACACACACAAAAGAGTTAAAGACTGCTGTAGCCATAAATCCAAACAGCAAAGTTTTATACATTTTTTAACTACTAACATACATTACAAAATAAAATATTAAAAATGGATTTGAACGAAAAAAATAGAAGCTGCAGCAAATACTGACCAAGATATGATGGTTTAGCAAACTTTCAATACTTATTACTTACAGTTGTAGCCTTGTCCGAGTATTTCATAGCTTTCCCAATAGAGTGTTGCCCAAACTCAAGGTTATGAATCGTGAAGACAACCCGAGCTTTACTAAGACCATAATGCCTATAATGCTCCTTAAATAACCATGCAACGGGTGCACTAGACCAATCATGGCAGTGAATAATATCCTGTAATCAGAGAGCACTCATTAAGGACAATACCTTTAGAAACAAAATATCTAATCCAACTCTTTGCCTACACATAAGGTTGATTTACTCGGACAAATAATAAAAATCCACTGCAATGTCAACTGAATTAGACAATTAAGAAAGGTATTTCTATAGTTTCACAAATTAACATATTAAAGAGATGCCTGAAACAAAAATTCACTCTCATATAATTGACCTTTTGATGAGGAACATGAATATAGGAATCTATATGATTATTATTAAAGACTATTTTAGGTTTATATAATTATGTTTTATTTAATTATTAGGTTTTATTTAATTTTGAGTAACTAGTTTGATATTTCCCTTTTATGATCGTTTCTAGAAGATATTAGTTTCTTAGTTTTGTTGTTGGAAAAGTTAACTGATTTACAGAAATCAGAATTATTTCTTTCCTTGTTTAGATTATTGTATAGCTGTACAAATCTTGCATAATTAGCTGAATATTGTAATAGGATAACAGCTGTAAATCAATTAGTTAATTTCCTTACTTAGGAGAGATTGTATTCCTATAAGAGTTGTATTCGTGTAAGGGATTAATCAGAAAAGCATATTTTTTTTTTTCTCTTGGTTCTGTTATATGGTATCAGAGCAGTACGATACCCAGACCAAAATATCAGCAAACCTAATCGTGCCTCAGCCACCACGTCTCAAACCCAGTGCCTCAGCCTTGCCGAGCCTTGCCGAGTCCTGCGCGTCTCAAACCCAGTATTACGCCAAACTCAGACCGCGCCTCAGCCTTGCCGAACCGAGCCACCACTCCCAGACCAGCCGCTGCACCTGTGAGGAATAAAATTCCTGGGAAACCATTTTTTTTTTTTTTTTTTTTTTTTTTTTTCTTCGAAAAACAGAGACACAATTTTTCCTCCATCATGTCTGAAATTACAAACGATTCCGCCACCTCTACCCACCCTTCTACACCACTCTCCTCTAGAACCACCGAAAATCATCCAGTCCAGATCACCACAATCCGTCTCAATGGTGATAATTTTCTACGCTGGTCACAATCGGTGAGGATGTACATTAGAGGCAGAGGGAAGATAGGCTACCTAACAGGGGATATTCGTGAGCCAGCCACCACAGATCCATCTCACGCAACCTGGGATGCAAAGAATTCCATGATAATGACATGGTTGGTGAACTCTAGGGAAGAGGAGATAGGCGCAAATTACATGTGTTACCCTACTACGAAAGAACTCTGGGAAAATGTGACACAAATGTATTCAGATATGGGGAATCAATCTCAGGTTTATGAGCTTTCCTTGAAACTTGGTGATATTCGTCAAGGTAATGACTCTGTCACAAAATACTTTAATTCTTTGAAAAGAATATGGCAAGATTTAGACCTGTTTAATGATAAAGAGTGGAAGTGTCCTGATGATGCTAGTCAGTATAAGGCCATTGTTGATGCAAATAGAGTTTTTAAATTTCTTGCTGGTCTTAATGAGGAATTTGATGAGGTTAGAGGCAGAATTGTTGGGAGAAGTCCCTTACCTTCAATCAATGAGGCCTTCTCAGAAGTCCGCCGTGAGGAAACTAGAAGAGGAGTGATGCTCTACAAGAAATCCACTCCTACCAACACACCTGAGAGTTCGGCATTCAATACTGAGGCTCATATCAGCAAGCAGAATGTTCCATATTCACAGAAGAATGAGGAGAAACCCCGGGTGTGGTGTGATCATTGCAACAGGCCTCGGCACACTAAAGAAACCTGCTGGTATCTCCACGGCAAGCCTGCAAATTGGAAGCCGAGAAACAAGCGCCAGCCACCTACAGCAAATGCTGCTGCTGAACAGACCAGCCCATTTAACACGGAGCAAATCAATCAACTCCTGAATCTGCTAAACCCCAATCCGACTACTGGTACTCCAAATTGTTCTATGGTACATGCAGGTAGAAATTTAAACCCTTGGATTATTAATTCTGGAGCTTCTGATCATATGACAAATTTACCCTATTTATTTTGTTCGTATAACCCATGTTCTGGCTATGAAAAGGTTCGTATTGCTGACGGTAGTTTCTCTTCTATTTCTGGAAGAGGAAATATTAACCTGTCCAAGAGTATAGGTCTTAAATCTGTACTCCATGTTCCAAAACTCAAATGTAATCTTCTATCTGTCAGCAAA
>JXTC01000169.1:41591-89504 GCA_002914845.1 Trema orientale
TCAAAGCTGATGGGAGTGTCGAAAGATATAAAGCACGACTTGTAGCGAAAGGATTTACTCAGACTCACGGAATTGACTATCAGGAGACATTTGCTCCGGTAGCCAAGATCAACTCTATTCGTGTTCTACTGTCCATAGCAGCAAACTGTGACTGGTCCTTACACCAACTCGACGTTAAAAACGCCTTTCTAAATGGTGAATTAGAGGAAAAAGTGTTCATGAATGTTCCACCAGGATTTGAGAAGAAATTTGGAGAAAACAAGGTGTGCAGATTGAAGAAATCCTTGTATGGACTCAAGCAATCTCCTCGTGCCTGGTTTGAGAGGTTCGGAAAGGTGATCAAAAAATATGGATATACTCAGAGTCAAGCTGATCATACTATGTTCTACAAACATTCAGAGAATGGTAAACTTGCTATACTTATCGTCTATGTTGATGATATTATCATTACAGGAGATGATGATAGGGAAATTGAGACATTGAAAGGAAGATTAGCCACAGAATTTGAGATTAAGAATCTGGAGATTGTAAAATACTTCCTCGGTATTGAGTTTGCCAGATCAAAGGAGGGGATTTTTATTAATCAGCGGAAGTATGTACTCGACTTGCTCAGAGAAACCGGAATGCTTGGATGCAAAGCAGCTGAAACCCCAATTGAGCCAAACAAAAAGTTACAAGTGACAAATGAAACAAATGATGTTAATAAAGAACAATACCAGAGACTGGTAGGAAGGCTAATCTACCTTTCACACACTCGTCCTGATATCGCCTTTGCTGTAAGTGTGGTAAGTCAGTTTATGCACTCTCCAAATTCTCAACACTTGGAGGCTATGTATCGAATTCTTAGGTATCTAAAGGGAACGCCTGGAAAGGGACTACTGTTCAAGAAAAATGGGCACTTACAGATAGAAGCATTTACAGATGCAGATTGGGCAGGGAGTGTTACAGATAGAAGGTCAACATCAGGGTACTGTACGTTTGTAGGAGGAAATTTGGTAATATGGAGGAGTAAAAAGCAAAATGTAGTGGCAAGAAGCAGTGCTGAAGCTGAGTTCAGGTCTGTGGCTCATGGGATATGTGAAGTTTTGTGGATTAGAAGAATTCTTGAGGAGTTAAAAATTCATAGTCCACCACCAATGAAGGTGTACTGTGATAATAAGTCTGCAATCGCCATCGCCCACAATCCTGTGCTTCATGATCGAACAAAGCATATAGAGATAGACAAGCACTTCATCAAGGAAAAGATTGATAGAGGAGATATTTGCATGGTGTATGTTCCTTCCAACAACCAAGCAGCGGATATTCTGACGAAAGGTCTTCATAAAAAACAGTTCGACAATTTAGTTTGCAAGCTGGCTCTAAAAGATATTTTCCTGCCAACTTGAGGGGGAGTGTTGGAAAAGTTAACTGATTTACAGAAATCAGAATTATTTCTTTCCTTGTTTAGATTATTGTATAGCTGTACAAATCTTGCATAATTAGCTGAATATTGTAATAGGATAACAGCTGTAAATCAATTAGTTAATTTCCTTACTTAGGAGAGATTGTATTCCTATAAGAGTTGTATTCGTGTAAGGGATTAATCAGAAAAGCATATTTTTTTTTTTCTCTTGGTTCTGTTATATTTGTCTAAGAACTTCTTTATAAATAAGCTCTTCTATGTTCATTATTTTGAAGATTTGATTAATGATATACAACTATTTAGAAATTTTCTCTCTAATATTTTTCTTCTCTCTTTAAAGTTCTTCCTCTCATTCTCTAAATTCTTCTCTTCTTCTTCCTAAATTCCTCTCTTTCTCTTCTTTCTTTATCTTTTCTAAATTTTCACTCTTGTTCTATATCATTTGGTATCACAATCCCGTTCAATTTCCTTAGACCGAATCGTTTCTCTGACAAAATCTCTCCAAATTTTTTCGTTGCACTTAGTTTAGAATTTTACTTATTTTCGTCCAAAAAAAATTTGTTGTTTCCTTAACTTTCCCACAGCAGGTTACCCAAAAAAAAAAAAATAAATTAAATTAAAAAAAATTACAGCAAAGAAAAACGTGTTTCTCTTCTCCACCACCCCCCCTTTGCTTCCACCACACCATCTCCACCACCCTCACTCCCATCATTGGTGGGTGCTACCCACTTCTACTAGCAACCTACCAGCCACCACAAGCCTCCAACGCTGCCGTTGCTCGCATCACTAAACGTTCAGATCCCACATCTGCAAGTCAACATTTCCACCTTGAAGATTTTTGCACTTATACCATTGTTTGATAACAATTTCTACTCTTGAAGATTTTTCTTATAGTTTTATTAGTTGGGAAATTCATGAATGTGTTTTGATCCATTATAATTATTGAATATGAGTGTTCCAATTTATTCTCCATACTATTATCCTAAACCATATAAGGATAATCGATATTATTATGATTCACAATATGACCGTCCTCCATATTATCCTCTACAACACTATAGCCACTCTAGCTATTATCCTGAGGAGATAAGACACAATGATAGGGTCATAAGAGATGTTCCTGCTTATGATGGTACTTCAGACCATAATATCTTTTTAGCTTGGATAAGTGCTCCTGAGGAATTCTGTGACTATCATAATTTCACTCATGGTCAATGTATTTTTTATGCTAATTGGAAATTAAGTAGACCTGCTAAAGTTCACTGGAAACTAGTACAACGTAAAATTGAGCATTACTATTATTCTTCTATCACTTTGTGGGTTGAGATGAAAGAAAAATTAGAAAAAATGTTCTTCTATCAACCTAGTGTCAGTCACGTTTCAGAAACTGAAACTTTTTATAGCCAACCTACAGTTGATCCTGCCTTAGTTTGTCGCCTTCACAAAAATATAACCAATATGAAACTCGATTTAGCCAACTTTGCCAAGACATAAGGGAAGTTATTACCACTTCATGTAAGCTAGTTTGTAAAAGTTCTGTTAAGGGAGAGAGAACTAAATTTGTTGAATAGGACGAGATCGTTGAGGAGAAAACGAAGGTTAAATCTGTTGAGGAAGATAAATCTGTTGAGGAAGATAATTCTGTTAAGGAACGAGTGATTGAGTCTAATGAGAAAGATAATTCTCGTATTGCCCAAATCATTGTTAATTTCCCACCTTGTGATCCTAGTCCACCTACGTTTCCAATTCCTAAAGTTTCTCTCGGATCTAATGCACATTTATTTAAGTTTCTTTATAATATGACTATTAGATTAATTTTCAATGAAATAGATATATTTACTTACCGAAGTATTCCAAGACCTCTTGTGTTCCCTTCCTATGTTTATTATGCAGAGAAAGTAGTTCAATTGTGTTGTTTACAGATCCTGCATTTTTATCAAGCATCAAGACTTCTAATTGAAGAATTTCCTCTAGTTCTGCTTGTTGCTTCATGGTTTACCACAGTTTTAACTCGCCGGAGTCGAGTTCTCAAACTCCGGGAGAATGATGAGAAATATGAATATAGGAATCTATATGATTATTATTAATTAGACTATTTTAGGTTTATATAATTATGTTTTATTTACTTATTAAGTTTTATTTAGTTTTGAGTAACTAGTTTGATGTTTCCCTTTCATGATCGTTTCTAGAAGACATTAGTTTGAGCTTCTCTATAAATAAGCTCTTCTATGTTCATTATTTTGAAGACTTGATTAATGATATACAACTATTCAGAAATTCTCTCTCTAATATTCTTCTTCTCTTTTTAAAGTTCTTTCTCTCCTTCTCTAAATTCTTCTCTTCTTCTTCCTAAATTCCTCTCTTTCTCTTCTTTCTCTCATCTTTTCTAAATTTTCACTCTTGTTCTACATCACCTTTTTTCAGTATTCACTTTAAAGGGAGCCCCCTATGTCACCTTTCGTGGCTTCAAACTGAAGGTCTTCCACATATGATTGAAGTTTTATTCATTGACTTTAATTCAAAATAACTTGTAAAATAAACAATTTAATGCATCTGAAACTCAACTTACTGGATGAAATCCACTTTGGAGTAGAAATTCAAGAGCTGCATGGCAAAAGAAACCAAACCTCTCAGCATCATTATTGCAACCATATATGCATCCTCTCCCAAAGAATCTGTAAAGACGAAATATCTTAAATTTTTGCTCTGTGTAGCACTGTGGTGCCAGATACAAAAGAGAAAAACAAGAACAAATACATATCGACCATTGAAAAAAAAAATTATTGAAAATGCAATAGGATATATAACTACCCATTTTGGGGTTCCAGAAAGTAGACTGAAAGCCCTTCCACTTTTCCAAACCAAACTTTAATTTCAGTGCCACCCCAGTTGTAGCTTCTATTAAACTGGAAGTCCTTCACCTACACCAGAAAACAAGATTTAATAAATTGCAATAAGAATTTAGATCAAACAAAGTTACAAAGATAAAGGTACAATTCTATTGCAGGTTAAAAGTGTAGATAACTTGAAAGATTTATATGGCATGACAAACAAATTTCTGAAGAAATATTCACAAAACTATGATACATCTATTCACAAAGGACTGTAAGATGGAAGAGTGAAAAGAGGAAACACATAAAATTATCTATCTGAAACTCCACTTATCAAGCATATGAATCATCTAATGATATTTCTTTTTCCAATTTTTGCAAAAGAAGAGTCTCCTCATATCAATCATAACCATTAAATGAACCTCTCCTAGAAAGAGGAACCAATCAACTATAGATAAGACTCAGAGCACTTTTACTTGGTTCAGAAACAAGAAAAAAATTCACAGGATCAAAACTCTTAAGTCCAAGATGAAGAGGAAAGATACAGGAGGAGCGGATACAATTAGATATATGCACAAAAGCAACAGTGATGAAGCTTACATTGCTGAGGTTCAAACAGTCATATTTTGGAAGAATGATGTCCACATGGTGGTTCAATTCTTGGACAGCCCGGGATAGACTAGTAACCACATCACCAAGGCCTCCAACCTGGTCGTGAAACAACAAGACATAATATCAGTCACCACATGCTCACAATGTTGCAATTTATCTACAAATTAGGAAATCAATTTGTAATGTTCCAGAACCTCTGCCATAAAAAGCTACTGCATCAGGACACAAATGACTAATTGGTTAATGTGTTTACCTTTGCAATAGGAGCCATTTCCACAGCAATATGCACAATTTGCATTGGTGGCTCCTTCACAACTCCCCCAAATACAGGAAGGTGGTAATCCATGCCATTTTTGTTGTCAAAGACTCCACCATCTTCCCTCTCAGAGAAGACAAAGTCCATCATGTATGCATCCAATGGAACCTTGACTGCAAAATTAGAAAAACTACACTCAAGTCTTTCGTGATGACAGTTACTTCAACTCTAGTTAAACGATATTGTATCATAGCAGATGCCTTCAAACATCGAATGTTCACGAATCTAGGTTCCTAAATTTATAGGGTATGCTGCATTGTGAATGTTCACGGATCACATTGTGAGAAAAGGTCTATATCTACAGAGTTGATTTAAATTCCCAACCCAGTCAAAAACTAGAATCTAGGTGCTACAAGGTATGGAACAACCCTTTTTAAGTGTTACAAACAAAAGGTGCAACTATAACACTTCCTAAAAAAAGATTAACATAGCATTAAGGCATGTGACCTTTAACTTCATAATACAACCAAGATTCTTGAGCAAAAAATGGTAGGAAACTTACCAACAAGAAATACAAGTCTCACAAAATATGACATGCAAGATACAGGTAATAAATAGTTCAAGAATGACATGCAACACAGTCAAACAATCCAAGAACCAGGACTATTTATGGTATCACAAAATAGATCAGATTGGTTTCTTTCTTATTATGATACATGTTTTAACAATCCTTGAGGTTCTGCTCCTCCATGTACAAAAGTGAATAAAGGGGCCATCTTTTTTTTTTTTTTCCCTTCGGGAATTTGACAAGGTAGCAGTGATTTGGACTAAAATGACTTTTCTGGGAGTATTTTAAAAAATGACTTTTCTAGAAGTGTCATATGTTGTGTGACCCCCAACATGTGACAAGAATTTAGTTTAGCAAGGAAGTCCTTCCTTGCATGCAAACACCCACTCCCCCCAACCAAAACACCTATCTCTTCCTCCTCCTACACTTCAAGAGTTCACTTACATATGCACCTTTAAATAATTGCTAGCAATTTATAAGAGAAATTAGTTAAAATATGCATGTCAATATACCTAATTTGAGGCATATGCTCCTCTCAATAAAACTTGGTAAAATATGCATATACCCATCTAAAAAGTCTAAACTACTCCTTATAATTGGTTCTCATCCTAGATGCCTCTTAATTTATCTCATCTCCTCCATGTTTTGTTTCTCAAATATAATTAATCATTAAATTTTCCTTGTTAAAATGCAATGGGTATAGTTTAAAAAAGTTTATTATCTAGTTTCGAGATGGTCTGGGGTAATATATGTGTGAAAAAATTAAATTTGAGTTAATATTTGTCATTTTTAATCATAATTTGCGAACATGTCAAAAATTATCGAAAATGTCGAAATTGCGTCAAAAAATATCGAAAATACCATTTTCGTTGAAATATCATCGAAAATACCACTTTTCATCAAAATATCGTCGAAATACCACTTTCATCGAAATATCGTCGAACATACCATTTACTGAAATAGCATCGAAAAGTATCAAAAATACCACTTTCATCAAAATTTTGTCAAAAATACCACTTTTATCGAAATATCGTAAAAAATATACCATCGAAATCTCATCAAAAATTATCAAAAATACTATTTTCATCGAAATTTTATCAAGAATACCATTTTCATCAAAAACTATCAAAAATCATCGAAATTTTCAATAATTATCGTGATTTTTTGTTAAAACTCGCAAAAATTAATCTAAAAATGATTTTCAACACATAAATTACCTCATAACGTCTCAAAATTTGGTAATAAATTATTTTAAACTATACCCATTATCTTTAAACTTGATTTTCAAAAAGTTTTTAAAGATATGAACAAATTTATTTTACATGCATATTTAACCAAGTTTTAGTTTTTTAAGGGTATTTTCGTCAATATGCATATTTTTCAGATGTTTTTCTTTGAGAGTATATGCCTTAAATTTCCTATATTAGGATGCATATTACCCTACTTTCTCATTTATAAATCCAGTGCATATTCAAGTAGTTAGATATATGTGTGTGTGTTTATATGGAGAAAGAAAGAGAGAGTAAAGTACAATAAATTAAAACACTCGCAAACCTCATAATTCATTTGTTCTAAGGGTACTATGGTTTCAAACTCACCACTAACTTTGACATGAGATCCATTATCAGCAGGTGTCATTTTCTGTGGTGGCAATGGACCCTTGCGGTGGGTCCAACGGTTAAAAGAGCATCTAAACCAAACTTCAGGCTTTCCATTCAAAACTGTGTTGGCTGGATTATAAAAAATGGTCACCACACTCCCAGCATGAACATCAAGAGGATCAGTATAGACTATATGCTTTTGAGACAGCAAAAACCTTTTCAAAGTTCTTTCCTTTGTTTCAGCTTTCATTCGTGCAGTCTTTTCGGCCTGTGACAATAGCAAAAAACAAATAAATAAAATGGAATTGCAACAACATTTAACAAAACCTTCAACCGAAATTCATATGCAGATTGAAGAAATCTCAAATTACCATCAGCAGCAATGTAATAAAACATCACCCTCCAACCCTTTTTTTTTTTTTTTGGGGGGGGGTGGTGTTTTACGATATCTATGTTGCTTGATTTGTTTGTTCAAAACATGGACAATGAGAGCTTGCACTGAAATCAGATTGAAAACTGCTGCACTATTGCTACTTTAGATTGTTAAGGATCTGAGTCCAATAATTCTGGATGTAATTATGCATCACCTTGGCACGTTGAGCTTCCTCCCTTATTCTCCTCTCTTCCTGGAGCCGCTTATATGTCTGATGTTCCTCCTCAACCCAATATAGTTCCTCAGAAATGTGTTTTGGAACTATAGCATGGAAATCCTGATGATGGTTGTTATCGTAGACTTTAGCATTCTGGGGAGGTCCGTCAGCAAAGACCCAATCCAAGACAAATGCCCGATCAGGTACAACAACTGCAAACAATTAAGTTAACCATAAAAAAGTTGTACTGAAAAATTTAATACCCTCCCAAATGGAAAATACACCTTAACCCTTGAAAGACAAAGTTATAAACTCATAATTCTATTTGTCTCCTGCCCTCTCACTGCAAATTTCAGTGACCTTTACTCAATGTAGATTACTTTCAGAAGTTAGTAAGATGACATGCACTTTATTCATGCAGGAAGACAGTCATAACATCTTCCAAATTACAAGCAACCACAAGCAGATCAACCAAATTGCTACCTTGCATTTGAACTTCAGATATATTTACTTTTATCCATAAACTACAATATCAACTCAAACTGTGACATAGACACCACCCAAAAGAAAGGGGCATGGAAGAGGGGATGCAACTAAAGAGAGAGAGAGAGAGAAGAAGGGGGTGGAAGAGGGGATGCGACTAGAGAGAGAGAGAGAGAAGATACTTAGATACATATATATAAATACCTTTAGCATACCACCAATCACCATCCTTTGTCTCAGACCTAACAAGCCTTTCAACAATGGAAAGTCCGTCTTTCCAATTATTGTGTCCTCCATGTATCCAGATTTCTTCAGCATGAGCAAGTGGGCCAGAGCTTCTGTTATAATATAACCTCACCAAGTCCTCACCTTGAAAGTCTCCAGGCGATATGTACCAAACATTCTCAACAGACCTTACAGCCTTTTTCATCAACTGATACAACAATTCTCTTCGCCCCTCAGTCTCTTTCTTTGCCTGTTCTCTATCAGCTGCACTAGCTGCCTTCTCAGCTTCTATTCGTCTTTGCTCTTCTGCTTGTCTTTCTCGCTCAGCTTCCTCTTTTGCAAGTTTCTCTTGTTCCCTACGTTTCTCCTCGAGCAAAAAATCTTCAAAGGTAAACACATCCATTCCACCTTCCACAAGTATGCAGAAATCTTTCTCATCATTATTATCATAAACACTTTGCCCGTTGAAGAAAACAAAGTCCATCTTATATGCTTCCTTAGGAACATGAACCTCGCAAGACCACCAATCCCCTTTGAGATCCGTTCTGTTTAACCTCCTGGTGAAAGATTTCCACCGCCAGTCATTAAAAGCAGCCATAATCAGAACATCTTCCTCATTGTTCAAAGTAGAGAGACTCCTATTAAAGAACACTTCTATATCTTCATCAGGTTTCACCACCAGAGGAAAAACAAACAATTTATCTCCTTTTAACAAGCTTTCCCCGGCAACCCTCGCAATTTCTGCATTACGTAATTCTGCTTCCCTCTCCAATTTTAGCTCTAAGGAAGCTGCTTCAGTGAATTTTTTATTCGTGCTAATGCCTTTATCTGCAGCAGTTTCATTAATCTCTCCAATTTCCTTCTCTCTTACTTTAGAAGTTATTCCATCAGCCACATTTTCTGCTGTATTTTTCTCCTCTAACTCTCTGTCATCCTGACTGATCCTACCTAGACTCCCATTTCCCACTTGTTTGCTTGGAGCAACAGCTGAAAGTTCTCTTACTGGCGACGGCGGTTTCTCGACTTCACTGCTTTTTTCATCGTCAAGGTTCTTATCCAAAGAAACTTCAACTTCCGATTGCTTTTCAGAATCAACTATTTCCAGCATTTTCTTGTTAGGCCCATCAAGTTCATTGGATGTTTGGGCTTCTGAATCCACATCACTTTTTTGGTCCCTCTTCTGGGTGCTCGTCGCTGCTGGTGCTTTTGGCACAAACCCCTTTGGAGAAGGGCCATTTGATCTAGAAGTTGACACTTTTCTTTGTTTCCTCCTCGAGTAATCTATTTTTTTTTTTTTTTCCATAGCAACAGATTCAGAACAATCAAAAGGACAAAAACATTTACTTCGAACCAGAAGAGAAAACAATAGCTACCTTTACCCGCCGCACTAGCAGTTATTCGAAAAGAAGCCCCTCTTCCCTGGTTTATTTTGGACCATGAAGAAAACTGAAATCAAATAAGCAGTAGACCCATGATTTAGATTGAGACAAAGCAATTGGCACATCAAAACACAAGAATAAGTGAAATTAAGCAATTGGGTACTAAAAAAATAGAGTCTGAAAAAGACAAATAATAAATACCCAGAAAAGATCAAGATTTATCAGTATAAGCTTACAATTCTCCGTTAAACAGTCCATCAAGAAGACCCAAAAACCAAAATTGAAGAACCAACCTCTGAAATCCTTATCAACCCATGACCCAATTCCAAAAACTAAACCCAAAATCGAAAAAACCCAAGAAGTTGCACATAAAACAAGCGCACACATATGCATGAGTGATCACTATCAAGTACCAAAACAACCCAGTGAAACTAGGAAGTAGTAGTTGTTGTAGTAGATTAAGCATACTATACATATATATATATACCTCATCTAAATACATGGGAAAAAGATGGAGTCTTTTACCAGTACAAAATGAGAAATTCTCACATGTGGAAAGGACCCAATAAATGGTTTAAGCTTCAAACCACCTCTCTCTTGAAACACAGCTCTGTAACTCACTGGCCTTTGTGCTTGCAAAGCCATCTCCATGGCTGTTCTGGGAAAAAGAATGAATGTCTGTTCTCCAAGATTTTATTTGCTTCTTCCCCACTAATTCTAATCAGCAAAACATGCTCTGATTGATCCAGCAATCCATGCCTCTCTCTCTCTCTCCCTCTCTGAAACTGTGCAACTATATTACGTAAAAACCTTATATTATATATATATTAATGTATATGTGTGTAAAACTATAGTGTGGTAACGCTGAGAACAAACAGAGAATTGAGACTTGGAATCTCTCAGCCATTGTGTCTGTTGTTTTACTCTGTTTCATGTTCGTTTGATCAAGACTGCGATTTGGGATCACATCAGATCGTGGAATCAACGGTGGAGATTGGTTTGAGACTCTTGTGAGATGTGGTTTTGATGGTGAGGAATTGTATATGAGCATTTCTCAACATTATTTTTATAATATGTTTGAAATAGCTAGACTTTTTTGAGAGGCCAAGAGTAGTTGATAGGCTACCCCGTCAGGAATCAACCAGGAATTGCCACATCAAATAGGAGCATGCCACGTGAGGACAAACTTCGGAGGAGGGTCTAACTATAAAATTCTTTTCAGAAATAATTAGGGATTTGGCTGAGTGACACATGTCTGTCTCTTATTAAAAACTTTCTAAGAACTACTACTGCCTTCTTTGTTTTCTTTCTTGAATCATCAAGGCAAATAAGGAAATTCCTGAAAGAAAAAAAAGAAGAAAAGACAAAAAGAGAGTGATTATAACTAAATAATGACTCTAGTTTATATATAAAACCTAAACATTGCAATATATAGGACCATATTTATCAACACTGATAGACTGTAAAAGAAATAAAAGAGAATGCTACATTTATTTCCGCGTGTTTACTCATCTAATTAGGAAACAAGTTTTTAATTTTATGTGCCCAATTAGAGAAATATTAAAGGGAAACACAACATGACTTTATTACTCATCCTACTGAAATAATATGGAAACATGTTTCATCTCTTATTCGTTTCTTTTTTTTTATTATTATTGTTATTATTCTTCATTACGATTATTTCTATTACAAATTAGTACACTGCCCCTTATTAGTCGATCGAAATGTGAAAATTTGTTAGGATATGAATTTTGATGTTATTATATAATCAACTAAAATTGTTTTCGACAAAATACTTAAAACTACCCGAAAGAGTTCTTCTAATAATGAATTTTGATGTTATTTTTTGTTTACACTGGCTAAAACCAAAAGAGTTCTTCTAATAATTATCCAAGAAAAAAAAAAAAAAAAGAAAGAAGAAAGAATTCTTCTAGCTCTAGTTGAAAGTTCACTGAGGATGAACGTATATACTATCCATGGACGTAATCTATAACAAAGAAAGTTGTATTTTCATGAATTTCAATTCGTGTCTTATTTTTCATAATATGTTACATATACTTCAATATAGAGATTTATAATTCAAATGTACCTTCTTTAATTTATGCTATAAATTATAGAAGCAGTAGAAGAAGAAGAATAGTTTCACGTGTAAACACCCCAAGCAGTGGTGCCATTGGTTTGAGAGATATAATTTCAATTGTCTTGGTTTTACGCAAGGTATTTGCCTATAAATTTATAATTATAATATTTGTGATCAGTCAATAGATATTTTTACATGAAAACAAATTCATACATGACATCTGGGGACTGCTTTTTCATTATCGTTCTAGCTAGCTCGTACCAATTTGTGTGAAACGTCAAGTTTTCATTCGTTGTCATTAGTNTAACAGTGTGTACAGACTAAGAAAGTCACATAAAATGCTTATTTTCTCGCGAGAAAAAGAAAAGCCAAGTAAATCTAAGACCATAGTTTATTGCCTTAGGCTGAATGTCTCCCGTGTACATCTATAAAAAGCCAAACTTTACAGCACCATAAGAGCGAGAAAAGCAGTGACGGATGAGCAATGTTAAAGGCCACCATACAAATTAAAATGCAATATCATATTGGACCACGAAAAGGACTTCTGTATTCACTATTTAACCTCGTCAATATAATTTCGCCTGGTTTAGTTTTATATTGTGATCCAAAGGATGTGAACTATACAACTAGTTATGGCCAAAATTAATATAATTTGGACGAAAAGACGCTTCCGGGGATTTCGTTTTAGATGCTTCTTCTACTTTAAAATAAAAATTGGCTGTGATAAGTCAACTGTAGGCAAATATGAAGATTATCAAAGATTTTTCTTATGCTTCAAAATAGTTCATTTTCATCCTTGATTTAAGATAATTGAACAGTTAGCCAAAGGCTGCAAGAATTAGCATTGTCGATACAGGGCTCTGTTGTAATGAACTTAGATTGACATCATCATTACTTAGTTAAAAATTCAACCAACCACCTTTAGGTGAGATAGAGGGGACATTCGTCTCATAGACATCATGTGTTTGAATCCCTTCCTAGTTGGTCGAGGTGTATGATGTATATAGACAATTCATCTTGTGAGGGATCAATATATTATGGATGAGGCTATACCATCCGAGTTATTTGGGTTTTGTCATCCAGCATATTCAAAGAATAATTAAGAACTCATCTTCATGTTGGATGCGAGCACAAATTAAATACAACATTTGGAAAGACACTATTATAGCAAGTAATAACAGTTCCTGTTTTTCCAGCAAAAAAAAACAAAAAAAAAAAAAAACAAAAAAAAACAAAAAAAACAAAAAACAAAAAACAAATCACAGTTCCTGTTTCTGGACAGACTATGTTTACCAATATTAAAAATTAGTCTTGTGACTTAATGTTTATAGGAACAATCAGAAAGTTAGATCAGGACACTGATATAACTATTCTCTATGTATACGTTATAACATGGATAATCACAAAGGGAAATCCAGTGGTAAGAAAAATAAACCCATTTCATACAATTAAGTACACATGCCCCCAGATCATGATTCAATCAAGTATATGTTGATAAATATAAGGGCCAAAAATAATATTAGGTACAAAAAAGGTGGAATATTTGCTGTCAAGCAGCTTGTTCCAAAATACATTGCAGTTCTCATAGTGCACAAAGTTTATACGCAGTTGAGAATTACAATGAAGAAAAGTATATAAAAACATTTGCTTAAATTGTTCTGATCAACATGCACATCTGAATGAATAATTCAAAACCCGTAAAAATATACCTACAAAGAGATCATAACCATGCAATTATTCTTTTCCATAGTCTCCTCTCTCTCTCTCTCTCTTTCTAAGACAAGGCATTGGCACCAGCAACTATCTCCAAAATCTCCCCTGTGATTTTAGCCTGGCGTTGCCTGTTATAGACTATAGAAAGGGTCTTTTTAAGCTCTACAGCGTTATCAGTGGCATTACTCATGGCGCTCATCCTAGCAGCGAGCTCACTAGCCAGAGATTCCTGCAAAGCTCTTAGAATCTGACTGTTGAGGTACAGAGGCAATAAGGCATCAAGAATCTGAACCGGATCTTGCTCAAACTGCAGAATGGGGGAGAAATCTGCTGTCTGCGTCCTCACCACATCTCTCTCCACCGTCAACTTCCCTTCTTTTGTCGTTAACCTGAAGAACTCATCCTCAGCTGCATCAACACAGACACCATTCACATCACAAATCTCTCCCTTGGGAGAGAGAGGAAGCAGTGTGTGGATTACAGGGTCGGACTTGACCAAAGACACGAACTTGGTGTACAAGAGCTCGACTTTGTCGACTTCTTCGCTGACAAAGAGCGAAAACACGTCGTCGGCTATGGCTTGAGCTTCTTTGGCCGTTGGGAGTGAACCCCCTTCGAGGAATTTATCTACTGGAATATAAGGCCGGCGCAGAAAGTAAGAGTTACCCTTTTTGCCAACGCTAATGACTGTGTAGTTCAAACCAAGTTCCTTCAGTTCGGCGATTCTTGACTCGGCTTTTTTGATGATGGAGTTGTTGAAACTACCGCAAAGGCCTCGATCACCGGTGACTACCACAAGAGCAACTTTCTTGACAGGTCTCACAGTAGTGAGAGGGACATCTATATCTTCCGTTTGGAGCTGCTCGTTGATGTTGTAGAGAACTTCAACCAGAGTTTCGGAGAAGGGTCTGCCATTGACGACGGCTTCCTGAGCTCTTCGGACTTTAGCAGCGGCGACGAGCTTCATGGCCTCGGTAATTTTCTGGGTATTTTTCACCGAGTCGATACGTTCACGGAGCTCACGAAGACCACAGTGGATCGGAGTCACTGAGGAGGATCTTGAGGACGGGTTTGAAGTTTGGGACGGAAGCTGAAAAGGGTTGAGAAAGGAGCGGAAGGAGAGGGATGAAGCGTCGGAAAGGGAAGGTTTTGAGGAGACCCACATTGTTAAATTTGAGCAAGACATGGTTTTAATGGCTTTTCCGAAGCTCTGTGGAGAGTTGGGTATGGCGGAAGAGCGGGGAGGTAAGGAGGAGCAGAGAAGAGGGGTCTGCTACGTGGGGCTTTTGGGTTATTTTAGATAGATGGTTTTTGCCAATGTCAAGTCTTATCTTCATCATGTGTTAGTTCTGGTATGGAGGAAAAGAGTGGCAAAAATGAGTGGAGGAAGAGCGAGGGAATGGATGAGGTTTGGAGATAAGGATTTAGACCGTTGCTAATGGTTTGGGCAGGAATTTGATTCCATTATTTTATCATTAATGGGTAGTGGGTCCTATCTATCATGGCATTATCCGGGTTGGTTCAGTAGTTTAGCAGACTCTAAAAAGAGACCCTTGAATCTGTGGAGGTATATGCGGCTATGCGACTTGGATTCACCTTTCTGCTAAACTGAGTTCACTTTGGAATCCCTGTAAATGGAGAAAGATAAGTCAGCATGCGTGACAAGTATTTACTTTAGTAACTAAACTTGCTTTTTTCTATTCACAAGCTTGCCAATTACTACAATTGATTAATCACGTTAACTATGATAATGGCTAACAATTTTAGTAGATGACTTGTATGCTACAGTCTTGAACCTGTATAAATTAACTAACGGTTAGATTGTCTCACTGTTATTAATATGCATTGGACAATATTTTGGGGGGAATGTGTCATATCCCACTCTAAAAGTGCATGGGAAATACGTGCACCGTGCCACACGAGAATTTGGTTATGGAATATGATGATATTGGACAAGAAGGAAAAAGAGAAGGCCACAAGAACAGCTAAAATAGGAGAGCCACCAATTTTCAAGAGCCGTATATCATTGGTCAGGCTGTCTCTATTTGATCAAAATATCAACTTTTAACTTCCAGCAAAAGAAGAAAGTACGTATTAACTTCATGGTTTACGGTAGATATCCCCTGCAAACTCCCAGACTATATACCAGTCCATAGTGAACACAAAATATCAAATCATGAAAGGAAAGAGAGATTAATTCATGAACAATTGAAATTAGTTCATTGAAGAATGATTGATTGTACAAGAGCATAAAATAATCAAAATTTAACAGAATAAATATATATACAACAGTGATCATAATCCATATTTAGCCTGCCTCAAAAAAAAAATGGTGGGGAAATAAAAATCCGGTGTGTAGAAAAAGAAAACTTACATGCACCAGACCAAAGAGAAAACAAGATAAATAAATAGGTGATCCCCCATGACCTGGGAATTCTCGCCAGAGCTTTGTGGACCGAGTTTGAGGCCCATTGTGGGAACAAAAAGACGCGGGTCGACTTTTATGAAGGGACTACCTTGCACAAATTGGGAAAGATTCGAATAAATGCAAACTCCATCTGCGCAATGAAGATACTTATTCCATATTTTCTTCTTGAAGAAGTGGGCAGACAATCGCCTTGTACGTTTGCCTATCTGGAATTACTCCATTAATCACCATGTAGTCATGCAATTCAATAACTTCCTCTGGACTGCAATTCTTACTGAAATTGGTTATCAGAGTGGTATATGTTATAAAGTCTGGAACTATACCCTGAAGAATCATCACCTTCAGAAGCTCCTTTGCATGTTGGAAGCATCCCAACTTGCACAAAAAGTTGACTAATATGTTGTATGTGACTTCATTCGATGAGACTCCCACCTTTCTCATTTCTGAAAACAAAGCAAATGCTGCATCAATCTTTCCAGTCGTGCAATACCCATGTATCAAAGTGTTATAAGTTATCGTGTCAAAAATCCCAATTCTATGTAACTCATCTAATAATAGTTCCGCAACATTAGCTGATGCCTCCTTGCATAAACCATTTATAACAGAGTTGTATATTACCAAATTGGGTTTCTTTTCAACCTTTATCATTTTGTCATACACTTTGACTGCACTTTCTATGTTACCTTCTTTGAAGTAACCATCAATGAAAGTGCCATAAGTGACGAGGTCAGGAGGCAAACCGCGAACAAACATAAGGCCTAACAACTGCTTGGCCACTGCCAAGTTCTTAATTTTGCACATATGATTGATGAGGATGTTATAAGAAAAGGCATCTTCAACAATTTTCTTCTCAAGTACTTGTTTATGAAGCTTGATGGCTTCATTTACATACCCTTTTCTGCAAAGCCCATTTATAACGATTGAGTAGGTGAACTGATCAGGACGTATATGTTTTTCAATCATGTCAGACAAGAGTAACGAAGCTCCCTCTACATCACCTTCCGCATAAAGCCAATGAATGACTGTATTGTAAACAACAGCGTTAGGGGTCAAACCTCTTTCAGTCATTTCATCAGACAATCTAAGTGCACCTTCCAAACTCCCAACTCTCGCATACCCATCTACTAGAGTTGCATAAGTCCTAACATTGCACTCAATACCTGCCTTAATCATTTCGTTCCGAAGTTTTTCAGCAAACGAAACAGCACCAATTTTGCAGAACCCATTAATGATGCAATTGTAAGAGACTGAATTGGGCTTAACACACTCACCTGACATTACTCCCATCTTCTTAAAAAGCTTCAAAGCAAGTTCCAAATCACCTATCTTGCAAGCTCCATCTATAATCATGTTAAAAGTAACAACATTAGGCCAAACACCACTCTTCAACATCCTATAAAACACTGAGATTGCATCAAGCAATTTACATTCCTTACAAAGAGCGTAAACAGCCAAATTAAAACTATACACATTTGTAACATACCCAAATGAAACCATTTCCCCGTACATACTCCAAAACCTACTTATCTCATTCAACTTCAAAAGATGACTAAGAAAGTTATTCCAAGCATGAATTGTGACCCAAAAACCCTCAATCCTAACCTTGGTGATAACTTCATAAGCACCTTCAGTGGCTCCAAACTGAGTACAAGCCCTAACCAATGCATCAAACACCGCAGGACATGAGCCACAACACTCATAACTCTTAACCAAACCTTCCAAAATCTCCAACGGAGAAATCCCATTTGAACTCATTAGACTGCCCATTAGATTCACGGCATCTTCGAATCTCCGCGAACAGACGAAAACATGGATCAATGTACAAGAAGATTCCAACGAGAGTGAAAACTTCTTCTCTCCAACCCAACTGTAAAAATCCAAACCCAACTGGGGCGAGTCCTTAAACTCGCGAAGAACACGACTCACTAACGAGTCGGTGAGTTTGGGAGTGATTTGGTCCAAAGCTTTCCATCTCTGCTGTTTGAGATTAACACAAATGGCTCTAAAAACAATGTCCTCAGCACTTGGGTTCGAGAACTGGTTGCCCACGTGAAACCCACGCCATAACCGGTGAAAACTTCTTCTGGATAGGCAGAAACTCATCAACTGAACCAATTTTTGGCAACTATAGGAGAGAACTAACGAAACACAGTAGAGTATGTATAAAGTTAGAGAAACGAATCTTGGATTATGGGCAATCAAAAATGGCTTCTTTCCCTTTGAAACGAGAAGAATATGAAGTTTTTGATGAAAAGCAAAGATGATAATCTGAACTAGTGAGGGTGAAGTTACCATTGAAGCTTGGGGCTTTGCCTAGGAGAAAGAATAGAGGTAGGAAAACGGGCCGGCCGGCGGCCCGTTATTGTAGAGAAAATGATAGGGCTTGCAATTGGTGTCATTCGTGTCGACCCATTTAATATCGTGCGGGTTTCGTATTACCTGCGGATTACCTGTTTAATGAAAACGTCAGTCAGACTGACATGTTACAATACTTCAAAATATTATAATTATTCATTTACTTGATTTTTTCACTCAAGTTTTACTTTATTAAGGTAAATTAGCTCATTAGTTTATTATTTTTCATTTAAATCACAAGAAATTTGTTAAAAAATATTTTCTATGGAGTCGTTACTTAATATTTTACAATATATTTTGATAAAAAATTAATTAATCGTGTTAATTCGGGTCAATTTCGTATCAAGCGTGTCAACTAAACGTGCGGATTTCGAGTCGTGTTGGCGGGTCGTGTTCAAATTGCCAGCCCTAGAAAATGACATGAATAGAACTCTTTTCACCTTTTATGGACGTTTTTTGGACTAGCTCTAATAATAAGTTTAATAATAAGTTTTGTAGGACCAAACATTGAGGTCCACTCAAGTTGAAAGACTAAAATGCCTTAACCAAACTCTCAGCCATCATCACAGAAAAGCTAACATGACCATTGATTGACATAACTCCATCCCACATAATTCCCCGTAAATTTCTCTCAACTTGATCTCAGCAAAGGTCAAGTTCCGTTTAACCTCATAAAAGGTTAGGATCAACTTGACCTAAGATCAAGTACTTCTTAACCTTGGGTCAAGTGGACCTTGACCTCATGACAAGTTTTTATTACATAAAGTCATGAATCATTTATTTGACTGGGGGTACTTGACCTTAGGTCAAGTAAAACTTGATTTGTTGTTTACTCGATCAATTCATTTAGTTAATTTAACTTAATGTTTATTTTTTCATTTTTTAGCTAGGACTGTGATTTTGTCATAAAGTATGCAGAGTTCTTTATCTCTGACAATGAAAATAGCCCTTAAACTCAAAAAACTTTCACCGAAGTCAGTATTTTACCTTTTTGATTGATTCTTCTCATTTAAATGAGTACAGAAAGTCCTAGAATGGCAAAAATTAGGCCAGCCAAATATAAGGAGTCAGCAAAATCTTTAGTCACGGGGGGATGGATGAGAAAGTTCACATCTAAGTCCCCATTGCCGAAGAAGAATAACTTATCTAAGTTCCCATTTATATTTTTGTTGGCTGCTGTTTCAGATCAAGTAGTCATTTTGGACCTTAGGTCAAGTACTACTTGACTATTACATGACCTAGGGCCAAATAGGTAGTCCTTGACCCCACGTCAGGTAGTATTTGACTACAGGTCAAGTAATTCTTGCTATGAGGTCATGAACTACTTGACCACGTGATCAAAGACTACTTGACTTGCGACGTCTAGATCACTATTACGAAGAAGATGAATAGTTTAACAAAAAAAAATGATTATTTCAGCACAATAATTTTCAGATCATTATTATAGACCTCATTCAAAATGTTGATAAGTCAGTATCAAAGAATATCAAAGCTTTCTTTCAATAGAATACATATTTTACCTTACTCTCAAATACTAAAGCTCCCCAATATCTAATAAACAAGCTTTGATTTGTTCCTGGTTTCTTAAAGCTTTGATTTGTTCCTGGTTACTTAAAGCTTTGATCTGGACAAAAGATAGAAGAGAGGAAGAGAGAAAGAATACTGAAATAATGGAAAAAAATAAAGTGAAATGGTGTAAAAGAAAGAGAAGAAAGAAATGGCAAGAATAGAATTTTTAAAATGTTTTTATTTCTCTCTCCATCAAGTCTCACAAAAGTCAAAAAGTTAGTCCTAGCCATGTCAAAAAAAACTTGTAAGTCCTAAAAATGTCAACTATGGGCCAAACTAGTCCTATCCATGTCTTTTTCTCGTTATTGTGGGGCCACGGCTCGGCCCTACCCCTAGGGTCGGGTTGGGCCTAGATATTTAGGCCCGCGGCCCGGCTCGCTAAAAATAATTTTTTTTTAAGTTTTTAAATAAATTTAGCTATAAAACTTTTTCTAATACTTATAAATACACATTCTCTCACTTTTTTTTTTCACATTTTCAAATTTCAATCTAATTTTAAATAATTTTCTTAAGATTTTTATTTTAAACTTTTTTTTATCAACTATTCAACTTATATACTTTTAGCTTATTTAATTATTTAAAAAATTTTATAAATAGAAAAATATTTTTAATATATAAGTAATTATTTAAATTTCTAATATTTTTAACTAATTATACAACTAATAATCTTATTATTTTGGGGTTTTCCTGATTTTTTTGGATTAATCATAAAATAAGAATTAGTAGTAGTTAAGCATGGATTAACAAGAACTAAGCTAAGCTTACTCAAGACTACAAGTAACATGGAGAAATGACAATTGACTCAAGGAAATGACACGTCGTTTAGGCTTGGACTGCACGTCGTTTGGAGCTCTCTCAACCGAGGCCTGGACTACAAGTCACTTGGACCAAACCACACGTCGCTTAGGGGCTCGGACTACATGCCGTTGGATAGCTATGCACTTCATATGCAAGCCACATGCTTTGGATACAAGCTGCTCTATTTTTCTAGAGAATTCTAGAAATCCCTAACACTACAAGTACTTATGTGTTAAGCAAGCTCAACCCCTTGGGAGCTAAGATAGCTCAACCAATGAGGAACCTACACCTCATTACTTAGTGATGTAACTAAGACCCTCCCGTTGTAGCTTAAGGCAAAACACTTGGTTGCCTATAAATAGGAAGAAAAATGCCTCATTTGTGAGATTTTGAATAGATATTGGTCAATACAACATTTCTCCTTGTTCCATTTCTTTCAACCGTACTCTTTCTCTCCCTCTCTCATTTCTTACAAAAGCTATAACCGCACAATCATTTTCTCGAGCCATGGTCATTACCATCATCATCAACTCTTGGTTCTCTCTCAACCCGTGACCACCAAGTCATGCGCATGTTTATATTCTCATCAATACATATACTTGTTTAGTCATTCTTTGGTTCTTTCTAATTCGTAGACTTGCTTACCATTGTATTACTATAATCCCATCATTTCACTTACATGCACACACACTCCCTTGGCCAATAATTTGTCACACACTCCTATAAAATTATATACGCATATACAACCATATAGTTATGGGTATTTTGTGGTCTTAGTCATACGTCCTTATATGTGTGGAACTTGACCTACAAGTTTTTTAGTGTTGATATTTCTATAAGCATTTATATAGGCCTCGGTAATTTTGCATATATCTATTTGTGAGCCCATTTTTTATCTATTTGCATATTCAAGGCTCAATAATTATTTTGTACTACTTTCTATCTCATAATTAGTTTTATACCATTTTCTTACTAGTCAACCATTTTTATACCTTTTTCTATTATCCAGTTATTTTTACGTTACTTTTTCTACTAACTTGTACAATAAGTTTCTTTATACGCAGCTTCTAACCCTTGCACTTCAGTGATTTGTGGGCCCCGAGCTTCTCTCCTCAAATTCCGTGCTTGACCTGTGGCACAAGTTCATAATTTTGTGTTATCTCATAATTCCTCATTTACTTCTGTTATTATTATTGTCGTTATTATTATCATCTCTAACCCCTTTATTTTATGTACCCAATCTCTAGTTGATATTATGGTCGGTTTACTCGCCTCTATCAACTAGACCCTTTATTATCTCTGCATTATTATATTATTGTCGACCCGTAAGCTAGTTATCCCTGCAACCGCCTACATACAGGGACGCAGTGGGAAGTGTCATTCTTTATTGCGACCACCTATCGGGACTTCGATACGTAGTGTCAGCGTTGTGATAATACTTATATTATTATTACGCCATTATTATTGTTATTATATTGTAAGCACGTTATCCCTGCAACCTCTGACGTGGCAAGAACGCTGTGAGAAGTGTCGTCTTCTATGTCGACTACCTATCAGGACTCTGACACGTAGACAGTGTTGTGATAACTCTTACACTTGTACACTCTTTGTAATCTAATTATAATCCCAGTTATTCTTTGCTTTGTTTTAGTTAAACACAGGTCCTATTAATTGATCAGAGCATAAAGTCCAATCCCGAACACTTATTTTTTTTAATTTTTTTTTTTTTTTTAATTTGGGCCAAGAACAGGCCGACCCATTTTGGCCCGTTCCGGGCCCGGCTTGGCCCCGCTCGCCTAAGAGCCTGGGCGGGCCTACGGGCCAGGCTCAATTTTTAAAATTCTTGGTCGAGTCGGGTCGGACTACTTTCTTATACAGCCCGGCCCGACTCGACCCATTTTCCCTCTCTAGCCCGGTGGCCCGGCCTACCCATTTTGCCACCTCTAAGAAAGAATGCGCAGAGGAACAGCAAGACTGGCCATCTCAGAATTTTGCTGTAGGTGCTTTTTGCAATGAAGGTTCTACATTTTAAATTTATATGCAGGCTTTAGACCAAGAAGTAGCTTCGGCTAGAATAGAAGACCCTCCAAATCATTTGATTTTATTTTTAAGTGCATTTAATTGATTTTATTTTTAAGTGGGTTTAATTAATGACACAACTTATTATAAAGAAATGAAAAATAATTTAAGCGAACTGAGATCTGCTGTCCCAAAAGATTGTGTCATTACCTCGTATGCTAACAAATCAGTAAAAAATATAAAAGTCTCATTTAACAGTTATTTTTTAATTTTTTTTTAAGAACGCAATGGCTGCTGACAAATTAGGATATGTGATTTTATTCTAATTCAGGCACCATAGGAGTTGAACTCCAGACCTAATAGTCAATTCTCATTACATCCCACCTACTGAGTTAGTCCAATAGGGCCCTTCCAAATCATTTAATTATTTTGGAAGCCTTGATGATTGATTTTTTAATTTTTTTAATTATCTTTTTTATATTAACATACTTAAAATAAAAATAAAATATATATATATTTATATATAAGCATATTGGACAATTTGGAGAATAAGTTTCAATTCATTAATTAAATTGTGATAACTCATATATATGAGTTACTGTTAAAAAGATAATATACGAGAATCATTGCATTATCTTTTTTAAAATAAAGTCTCCAAAATTGACATGGATGAAACTTAATGATGTTGAACGCTTCATGTTGTGCATGAATTTTTTTTTTTTTTTTTTTTTTGAAAACTTGTTGTGCACGAATTTTTCAACTGCTCGAAGAGAGAATTAGCTCGTTAGGAGTTGGTCAAATTGAGGAGCTCGTGAATCCTCGAATAAATGAGCCGCACGTCGACTGGAGAAGAATTGATACACAAGCTGGTTTCAATTACCAAATTCCGAGATATCCAAATCCCGATTATATAATTAATTCAAATCCACATAGATTGGATACTTTACTGATTTTGTGAGATAAATGTAATTTAAATTCAAATATCCGTTCAACCTATAAATTGTAAGAGAAAGGTCAGAAGAAGGGATCTAACTACTCAAAATAAGAGAATACCAGAGACTATAGTGAAATGTGGGCTCTTAATCGAAAAGTTTAACCACCCTAAAATCTTGTGTGTGTGATTATTTTCATTATTTTCTATCTTGTTGTTGAACCAGTTTTCAGTGTCAACACTTTATAAACACCCATGTACGTAGTCAATGTATATATATTTTTCTTTTGAAAACTTATTAGCTACCCGGTATTGCGCTCTTATTTAAACTGACTTTCTGTTCTTGGATGCCACTTGCTCGAGTGCTTACGGGAGTGGGGAATCTTAGTAGAAAAACAGACTTCAACTGTAGGAACAAATGAGTCTTATTTTTCTTCTCTTTTTTGGCTAATGGTGATAAAAAACTGGTTGGTATACGCAAAGCAGAAACTAAGAAACTTTATCTTCACCATCACAGTTAGTCTTTCGTACATTCATTTCTATATTCAAACTAGGATCGGTTCCACGTGCGCGTTTCCTGGATTTCCTCAATATGGGAATTCGAAGAGACGCTAAACTGACTGCTTGTTGCTTCCCATCGATGGTTTGTTTGTGCTCCATATCTTCTTTTGGATTCCTCTTCTTGCAAGATCTGCCGGGACGAGATGAAGACAAACTTTTGGTAGCAATATTTTCCCTGATTTCAGTACTTTCATGCCCATTTTTAACATCTGCCAGAGAATGTGGGGTACCTGAATCTAAACTTAACCATGAAGACCTACTCGTATCATCGTTCCCTTGACTTGTCAAACCCAAGTCCAAGGAAGGAATGTTCTTTCCTGGACTTCGAAGATTGCCTTGAGAATGAAATTTCGTTCTTGGTTCACAATTATTATGATCACAATCTGCTGAGGTAAGTTTTTCCATGGCAAGACTAGGCACCTCCTGTTAACAATAAGTTGAGGAAATAGAATGTCAAAAACAGACGCATCAAAACTTGGAATGACAAAAATACTTAGCATACCAACCCCAAACCGTGAAACTGGTAGGTTTAAAAGAAGATAAGATAAATAATCGGATTCGATATTGGAGTATGATGAGCTTTTCTTAAACAGAAATACTTCTATATCACAATTTAAAGAAAGGTTTCAATATACTTTTCAATATGCCTCTGAAAGAAACAAAAGTTTTGAATGTGACAAGTTTGTCTTCCATTTAAATTTCCATGAAACTTTATATGTCGCAATACTTAGTAATCGGGCTGTAGCCATGTGACATTTCAGATAGTATAATTCGTATAATTCTAAATTGTACTTCACTTAGTTCACTAGTGTAGTTGGGAATCGAGTAAACATCAGGTAGACATTTGTCATAAAAAACACCATCATGTCTATGAGCAGACGCTCTAGTATTAATATGCCATCCTCATAATCTATCATTCATAAAATAAATTTAGAAAAGAAAAGAAAAAGGAAAGTGCATAGTCACCTCATTCTGCATTTCAGTAATTTCTTCGCAGCCTGATCCCTCATCACCTTCAGAATCAGTCATCTCCTCACACTCAAACTCAACATTTTCCTCATTCTCTTCATCAGAGTCACTCAGCTCTTCCTGTTCCATCACGATCTCTGGATGAGACTGGTCACCCATGTCATCCACATATCCATCAATGTTATTATCAGGTACAACAGATGAGTGGCCAGCTAAAATAGACTTACTACTACGTGAGGAAGAATTTTCAGTGTGCTGATAAGATGATCTGTTGCTATTTTGAGTTCTCACTGTAAATCCAGAATCCGGTGCATTTGTAGTTGATTTGACTGAATTATGTGTCATTGCACCTCCACCCCATGAGCCCTCCTTTCTAGAGGTGGAGCTTAGGTGGATCTCCAAGTCAAGCTCATTTGCTTTCTCAATAAGTCTGTGTGTTGCAAGTGGATCAGTATTCACCAACGGCTCAGTTTCAACAGCATCAAGAGGATATTGAAGTTGCATATATTTGCCTCCTGAACTAATGGAATCACTATGAAGATAATCAGTTCTTTGCAGAAGAGGATGGAAGTCAATGCTGTGTGATAAAGAGGGGGATTCCTTAAACTTCCCTAATCTAGAAAAACAACCAACATGATTTTCTTGGTGGGGATTATGTAAAAGACTTAGATTTAGTTGTGGTTGATTTCCTGGAAAGAAACTGAAAGAACTGGAATTACTAGTGCTACAGTTCAAAGGGTAATAGGGTAGACGTCCACCATCAGGGGCCTGGAATAGTAAAGGATGCATCTGAAGATCAGAATCGTTACTTCTTTCATCCTCTACACATTTATCCTCAACTATTCTGGATTCTTCTGTATGAAAACTCGTACGACAATCACTCGGGTTATTACTCATATTTTCTCTGGCCTTTGTGAGATTAGGGATCCCTAACCTTCCAGCATGAGGAATTTGCGACATTAAATTATCTTTTTCAGCAGCAAAAGTACCACCTCCAGCTGCAGAAAGGGATGCAGGTGCCCCATGCAGCGAGCCTCTAAAGGATGATTGAGAGACAACACGAACAGACGGTGGAAGATTTACAGGGGGCAAGTCTGGTGCTAATTTGACCAAGTGTGTACCATTAGATCTTCGAGCTCGATATGGCTGAAAATAGAATTGGGACCTCGATGTATTTAACGTCATATTAGAAATTGAACTGTTTTCCTCGGTGGTACTGGCTCCCGAATGTCTAACACCAGCAAAATGAAGTGGAGGATGGTTGTACATAGATGGAAACTCGTGTATGGTACCTGCCTGGGGTTGAGGAGCTTTCCCACGACTATAATTCGGTAGCTGTTCCTGAGCAGCCTCCTGTGATAGCATAACACTCTGAGGATTCCTTGCAATATCTGAGCAAGAGTATCCACCAGAATCACCAGGAGTCCAATCTGCCAAAAAGGCCTCATGAACATAAATTTTGCCCGCATTATCTATGCAACCATCTGCATTGTTATTGTCTCCACCAGAATTTTCAAACTGAGAGTCCTGCAGTCAATAGTACACTTTTGAGTATAGTAATCACCATACACAGAAAGAACCTTCAATCACCCATAAACCAACCTGAGATAAAGTATAACAGTTAAGACAAAGTACAGGCTTCAGTCAAAATCAGATTTTCTAGCTCTACCCATATATAATCCCAAGAACCCTTATGTGTAACCTTGATGAATATCATTTTTCCATGGGAATAATCCGTGTTCAATTACTCAAACCAAAGCTCAAGCCTATATTACTTATCATGAGCCACTCAAGATGATCATCTAATAAAATGAATAGATTACATGAGAACAACAGAACAAAATACTAAGACCCCGTTTGTTTCAACCATTCCATACCATTGGAATGGAAAATTCATTTGAATGTGTGTTTATTTCAACAGTTCAATTTTTCCATTCAAATGATCTTTTAGAATGTGTGTTTGTTTCAACAATTCAATTTTTCCATTTAAATGGTCCATCCGAAAAATTAACCAATGGAATGGTTTTTTTGTGTCTTGAATGAGAATAGAGGGAGAGAGGTGTTTTTGAATGGTCCATTCCAATGCTCTCATTCTAATTACAATGGGCCCGTTTGGTTCGCCTATTTGAATGGGTGTATTTGAATGAAATTTGTGGAATGTGTTATAATTGGAATGTGAGACATTTGAATGGAAAAAATAGTGAAATGTGTTGTAATTAGAATGAGAGCATTGGAATGGAACATTCAAAAACACCTCCTCCCCTCCATTCTCATTCAAGATACAAAAAAACCATTCCAATGGTTAACTTTTTGGATGGACCATTTGAATGGAAAAACTGAATTGTTGAAACAAACACACATTCTAAAAGATCATTTGAATGGAAAAACTGAATTGTTGAAACAAACACACATTCAAATGNTAATAGACCTCTTTATTTTGCCAAGTTGCTGAAGCTGCAGATTTGCACTTTCTTTTATTTAATTCATACAGTCGCCGCTTCTCCTTTTTTTCTGCATCAAGCTTATAAGATTTCTGAGTCCCATGAGCCATGCGCCACTGTCGAGGCAATAAGGATGGATCTCTATGTGGGACAATGAATTGACATACAGACATCCAATCATACTTGTACACCTTAAGTCCCTGAATGGTTTGGATCACATAACAAACCGTACAGCTATTTCATGAGAATCTAATGCTAAAGGATTGCATTGACGTAAGTACATATTACTAACATAAGTTTATACATTTATATGTAGCATGTTATGAAAAGATTTTAAAAAAGGTTACCTCCTGAATACAAGCTACCTCTTCTGCAGTGAGTGGAGAGGTTTTCATCCTCCTAACTGCCTGCATGAAGTAAAAAGAATTATAGGAAACTTAAAACAAATAAATAAACGAAGATATTGCTTAACTCTAAGCAACTAGGCAAACCCAGGTTCACTGACTTAGCAATAAACCCCCAGCAACATTTTAGACATAACAGTTGTAATTTACCCTCTTTATACTTTTAGCCATCCCCAAAAAACATATTCCATATTTTCCTCAGACCATACCATCAAACAAATAATTAGATGTCTTACTGAGAGTCCTCAGAGCAGACCATTGAACAAATAATTAGATGTCTTATTGTGTGTGTGTGTGTGTGTATGAGAGAGAGAGAGAGAGAGAGAGAGAGAGCTTAATGGTATGATTTATTTTGGAAAAAGGTACCAATATCCAATGCACTTCTAGAATCAACAAATGATCCAACACCCAGTGACAAATCAGGTAAAAATGATACATTACCACAAAATAAGCAATAGAAATTTTAGATATATGTTTTAATAAGCAACAGATTTTCCAATACCTTTATGGGATTGTCTGGCGCTTTAGATGAGCACCGGTTTTTCTGCCTCACAAAAATCTGTAACAGAAAAAGCCAGAGTGAAATAAAACAGGACAAAATGGTGGCGACCTCACATATGCTATAATTTACATTCAACAGAGAACAATCCAAAGAAAATTGCCATGAATCATCCCCTTGACCACTGATAAGCCACAACAGTTACTGTCAAAAATGGAAAGTACTTGATTGCAAAAACTAGTAACTTTATAATAAAAACAAACAGGACAAAAAATAAAAAATAAAAAGAAGGTAATCAATCCATAGGCTGAGCTTTTCAAACAACGAGGGAGGGGGAAAAATTTCCTAAAGTCATCAAATAATATTTTCACAGAGAGAGAGAGAGAGAGTGAGAGAGAGATAAAAAAGGAAAACAATTTCATAACTGAGCTTTTTCAACAAGAGGGATAAAAAAAAAGGTACGCAAAAGAAAAAAACTATATTTCCACAGAGAGAGAGAGAGAGAGAGAGAGAGATTTCAATTATTCCTCCGAAAACCCATTGCCGGTTTACATTCGCCACCGGTTTTCCGTAGAAAAGCAATATTTTTGAAAGAAAACAAATCTAGAATATCCCACCACTTTATCAACCACTAGACTGCCAATTCTTAACGCTTTATCACTTGGTTGCAGCAATCAGTTTACTAATAGTGTGAAATTGTCTTTGGCACAAAACCAATGGAAGCAAAATTGAGAAAAGTCATTCATACCAGTAGTCAAACCTGATATTTATGTCCTTTTGAATGCTATACTGGGAACCAATAAACTCAACCAGTCAACCTAACTCAGAAGAGACACAAGTTTTGATGAATGATAAATGAAAACAATGACATTCGAATTTCTGTGAAGCTTTCGACTAAAATCATATATTAACTTCACTACGCTTATATTTTAGAAGTCAAATTCTGAATTAATTAGTTGAAAATTTGTTAGAGACTTCGTTGTTACTAAATAAATACCTGAATATTTTGATATCTAAACACTAATACACGTTCATAATTCAAATCATCAAATTTACTATTAAAATCCATCTGGTAGAATTAAAATTCCGTCCAAATTACTTTCCCTATATTTATATTACTTTAGCGTTTATTCTTCTGAGCTAAAGAAGGAAATCATACTAATACTAAACTAGAGTAACAATATCATATGGAACTTGCCTCTTTTTATTAATTTTTATCTTTATTTGTGCTTAGAATGTGAATAGTTGGCTGGTGTGTTCTCTTCTAAACATATCATTCCTCTTCTCCTCAGCAGAAAATGCATGAGCTGCAAGAATACTAATTAACTAGAACACTAATGGAAAACAGAAAAGCAACTTAACTAGAACAGAAAGAAATTACCTGATGCTTTGATTTACAAGGAAGAAATCTTTGTTGAATTGCTTTCCAGTCTGTATTATATTCCATCATCCCCAGGGCTAACAATCTGGTTTAATATAGAAAATGTAAACCTTATTGAGTGGGTCCCCATGAAGTATAATAGAAGAAGTTTGAAGTTTGAAGGAAGTAAAAACATGTAGAAGATTATCGCACGAAACTCTCACATAATAAAAAGAAAGAACACTTCCAGACTTCCAGTTCTAGGCATTAAATACTTAACAGAATTGTTTGTTCTTCCTACTAGGTCTTAACTCGTAAGAACATGACAATTTCACACATAAACCAGATCTGATGAAGCAGTGCATAATGCAAATTGCAAATATAATTGTTCTATCCAAACTTAATTTTCCATGTCAAAGAAGAAAATGCTAAGTGGATCTGTCCATAACAGAAACAATACAACTATAGGGAAATTGTACAACAAAAACTAATATTCAGGAAACGGAATAATAACATAGATGTCCACAAGAAACTATATAACATCAAAGTTCCATATTGATCAGTTGTTGACATCACCACTGTAGTAAGTTTCATCCAAAGAATAGATAGAATATGAATTAAGATTTCAACAATGGGACGAACCCTTCACTAGAGCAAGAATGCAATCCTTTCCACATTTCTGGCCATGAAATGGGCATCACTTACAAAAACAAAATTAATAGCAAAAATTACACGGTGTTTGGTCTGGGGCATTATGTTAAAGATACTGTTACAATAGTATGGTAACTAGATAAAAAGAGAAGAGTTTTAAAGGAAAAGAAAAGACATGAAACTTACTCATCCTCCGAATCAGTGAAAAGCACCCGATTTGAAACAGCTGCAGAGGGTGGTTTATGCGGAAATAATGCTGGATTAAACAAAGGTAAAAATCTCTGAGATAACTTCGCTATGTCTTTAGGAACTAAAGCGACTGACTGCTTCTTGGTACTTTCAACAATTGTGGCAGCCAAAGTTTTCTTGCGTGGTTGTTGACTGGGAGAAGACGATGCTGTATTGATAGCTGCGGTGCTGGTTCTACTCAATACTTCAGAATTAGCTTGAGCTACTAATGGGAAAACAGGAAGGGAAAATAGAGCCTCTTTCTCAAAACGACTATCACAACTAGTTTCCACATGACGCCGTCGGCCTTCCTGGAAAGCTACCAATGGAAAAAGATATAAAGGTTTAACTCCTGAACAAAATATGTAAGAAAAATAAAGGAAGGAAAAAAGGAGCATAAAAACACATTCAAAACCTTAGTGACGTACCTGTCTCTACATCATTCATAAATTTTTCAACTAAACTAAGCGGAGCTACATCCAGGACAGTAACTATTGGACCACTTACATAGGGCACCCAAAAGAGGCCCTCCAAGTTTGGAAAAGTACCAGCCTGACCGTTTGAAGCACGTTCAAACCTTGCTTTTGAAAAGTGAACGTTTTGAGAAGCAGCTGTCTGATTATTTTGAGAACACACTTCATCAGTGGCATTACTAGGAGAAGAATCTAAACTGCATTGAACTGGCATGAGTTTAGGGACATCATATGGCACTGATGAACAGAGGTATGGAGGACAAAAGCAAGCAGCAGGATATGATACAGTTTTCCATGCTCGCACTTCATTGCGCTTGTTAAGCATCTCAAGAATCATTTTCTGAACTTGGGACGCAATGTGCTGCCGAGAAGAATCACGAACACAAAGAGAAAATACTTGAATAAGTAGCTGTACATGCTCATGGATCAAACAATGAAGCTGGCCTATCTGCTGCTGAGTGAATCCATTTGTATAACCATTTTGTCCTGGGAAAGATGGACAACTCAAAGCTACATCTGCCATCTTCCTATTCTGAGTGGAGAATAAAGAAACTGGTACATTTGGCAAAACTGGCAAAAGGGGACGCAACGGTCTCTCTGTCTGTGTTGAAAGCTTCTTTTTACACCGAACATTCGTTTTTTGGAGCCTATTCTGCCTAGTTTCTGGCCGTCGTCCTCCTTTCTCGTACTTCCTTTCAGTTTTGTCTCTCGTATTTTCATCAATGTCACTCTCGAGTGCCTCTTCAAGTTCTATCTCAAAGTCTGCATCATTATCCTCATCATCATCAGCAATTTCATTTCCTTGAGTTGAATGACCATCCTTCTCATCTCCACCCTGTAAAACAGCAGCAAGAAACTTCCTGTACTCTTCTTCATCATCAACGTTTTGAAGGTCATCTTCATCATCTGTTTCTTGAAGAAAAGTCTCAAGTTCATCAAGTGAGAAACTTGCTAGTGAATAACGGGCACGAGTGCGAGTACAAATAGCATCCTCAGTACCCAAATCAATCACAGGTTTCTGGGAATCTGTTGTATTAACCAACTCTCCTTCCATAACGTCATTAACATCAGTTCCATTGCCTAAGCAATTATCCTTTTCTTGAATAGTTTCACTTCCTGGTTGAGAGAGTAAGGTGGATGTTCTCTTCATGGGGCTTCTCTCAACGACTTTCTGAAATTCTTTTTCACATATACCTTCAGAAGAAACTGTAGTTTGCATCACCACTTCTTCCCCAAATCGCTCACATTTTTGCAAGTCACTGGCAACTTTTGATGAACTAACCCCCACAATGCCACTATCAACAGCATCACCTTCTAAACCTTCTACCTCAGAGCTCAAACTTGATGAAGCTTCCGGGGAAAGTGTCTCCTTTAAAAAAGGATTAAAATCGACATCTTCATCCTCATCTTCATCCTCGTCCTCATCAGGTCTCGAAGGACCCTCATGGCATTCTGACAAATTCCTGACTGAGGAACAAGCATTGTGATGACGAAGATGCCCAACTTTGGTCGTTTGGGCATTCGAACACGAGGACATCTTGATTGAAATATTAACAGGCTAACAAGTTTAAATATCACTGCAAAGTATAAAGGCTTAAATAAGAATTCCAATATGTAATTTGCAACCAAGGAAGCATTGAATTGATCAAACAATATACATAAGGCGTCCATGATTGATTATAGTTCATCGACTTGCACAACAAGAAAAATAATTGAATTATTAAAAAATGTCAAACAATATAAGCATGTTACTATGCCAAAATGGTCGACAACCCAATTTCCAAAAAAAAAAAAAGTCTCAAAGGTCAATTGCAAATAGAATCATAATTATGCCATAATCCAGTACTACATACCCAACCGAAAAAAAAAAAAAATCTTCAAAAGACTTAAGAAAATTACCTCGGAATCCGATCACTCGGCCTTCTTTAAATGTGAAAGCCCAAATCCGAATCGTAATTCCCTTTGGTCTCAATTAAATGAAGAATTGGGGATCAGCTTAACTGCATTGTATTCGGTAATTAAGCCGCGGAAGAAAAACCCTAATTCCCAATTTGAAAAACAACACAAAAAGTTTACACCTTTTTTTTTGGGTCAATAATTGAACACCAAAAAAAAAAACACAAACACAAGAGGAGAAGGGAGAGAAAAGTTAGGAAGGAATGGTCGAGCTTTGGTCGACGAACGACGATCTCTGTAACACTGTCGTTCGAAGAAGGCAAAGCGCACTGGAGGAGGAGATGAACGAGAACGACGTCGTTGCTTGCCGTTTCGTCTGAGAGCTGTCGAACGAAACGCACTAGCCTTTTTCTTCCGTTTCTGTATTTCACCCGTTAGTTTTGGCGGTTTAGTGTGCCTTAGCCAACTAGGCACTTGGGCAGCATAGCCTAGTGCCGCCCGCCAGTACGGTAAAATTACAGGATCAATTGAGGATTTCAGTTTTTTACACACACACCGAAAAAAAAAAAAAAAATCACCCCGTATTTTAGAAAAAGTTAATTGCAAAAAAAAAAAAAAAACAATAATTGCAAAAAAAAAAAAAACCCACAAATATAGACTTTCTGTAATTTCGACTTTAGATTTTGAACTTTGCAAAAAAATATTTCTACATTTAGAATATCAAAAAATGTATACCCTCTGTACTAATGTATGCTCTTAGACTTCTTTTTGGTACGCAGGATAAGATAGGATAAGATTGAATTATTTTAAAGGATTGGATTAGATTGGATAGGATAAGATAAGATGAAATTATAGTCCAATCTTATCCTATGTTTAGTGTGCTACTTTTAGTTAAGATAGGTGTGTTTCATAGTTTTAGGTAAATAACGAATTTTGAGGTTTGATAATTTAGAAAAATATCACTTTTAAAAATTTATTTAGAAATGTATCATTTTTAGAAATCAATTTTGTAAAAATATCATTTTTAAAAACTTATCTCTAAAAATACCACTTTTTAAAAAAATATTTTGAAAAATACAACTTTAAAAAAAATATTTCGAAAATTACCTCAACTTATTTTTGGAAAATGACATTTCTTTGTAAAATTATTTGCAAAAATACCACTTATAAAAAAATATTTTGAAAAATACTATTTCTAGTTTTACTACTTTTAAAAGTTAATTTCGAAAGTATCATTTATTACTACTTCAAAAATATTCTGTTATTTTTGATCAAATTCATAATTCCTTCCAATCCCAAATTCTCAAGAGGATAAGATTATCCCCTTCTAAAGGGATTATTTTTGGAGTGGATTATTTTAATCCAATCCAATCTCTCTCATATACATGTACTAAACATAGGATTAATTTAATTCAATCCAACCCCATCCTTATCCTGCATTCCAAACGTGGCCTTAAAAAATGAAATTATCCTCCATTTAACACCTAATCCAATATTGGGATATCATATTCTTGATGCCAAATAGAAAAAAAAAAGTTACAAAATAGATTTGAAGAAATTAAACATTAAATTTTATTAATAATAACTTTAAAACAAATAAACAAACAAATAGAAAATAAAAATATTTGAAAAGAAAAAAGCAAAATTAGAAAAGCAAAAAATAAAATAAAATAAATCTAATTCTCTTTTTTTCTCCTCCTCATCCTTGCTCTGTTGCCACCACTGCCACCATTTCTTCTTCTTCTTTATCCCATAATTCTCCACTTAACTCTCATATTTCTCTATGTCGTCTATTCCTAGACCCAAGAACTTCTCTCTTTTATCCCACAATCATCCCCCTAACTCTCATCTCTTATCTCGGCCTCTCTCTCAACTCACCATTTTGCATCGTCAGGGAGCAAAACTCTAAGGCCAGATCGTAGGCTCGAACCTGGCCATCTAAAATTTTGGTGGCCTTCTAATCTTCGAACTTAGAATTAACTAACCATTTCAATTTCTAAAATTTCGAATTGAAATTTTGGTTGCTTAGAAATTAATGAGAAAGAGATAATAAAGTTTTTTTTCCCCTTAATAGTGCTCTTGTCTGGTTATAACATTAGAACAACAATCAATATTAATAATTGTATATAAGAGAGGAGCAAAGAAGGAAGAAAGAAAGAGAGAAGAGATATTTGCTCATGTACATGCTCATGGCTATGGAGCTCTCAGGCTTTGCAAAGAAACTCTGAAAAGAACAAAGAAGCTTTGCAGTTATTTATTTATATATATTTTTTAGTTCTGGTAACAATACACACGAGAGAGGGAGAGAGAAAAGATGAGGAGAGAATTGAGAAATTAGGGATTTTTGCTCTTTTTTTTAGTTCTTTTATTTTGAGGTTTTATTTAAGTTTGTTTGTTAGGAAATTTGTAATACAAGTGTTTGGCTACAAGAATATCTTCATTTCAGTTTGTTTTCATCTTTAATGGAGGGCAAATTGGTCATTTGAAGCATGGAGGGTATATATTCTTTGAAAGGGATAACTGCAAAAAAAATACCCTCATGTTTGGGTGTTCTGCAATTTAAATCTTGAAGTTTGGACTCTGCAAAATAATACCTTGAAATTAAGAATTTCTGAAAATTAATACTCTGGACAGATTTTTTGACCAATTTTAAAACTAATTGGCATGGTGTTAACCAGGATGTTAGCCTACTCTTGTGTAAAAGGTCAATGGTTCAAATCTTGGGGATGTCACTTAGGGGAAAGAGAGTACCCAAAACCAAAATCAATGGGAATAAGAGTATCATTGGACAAATAAGGGGTGGGTCTACTGCTTTGTAGAAGCTGTCCTTCCAACAATTAATAAATAGAATCAGCTAAATGAATCATGATCAACCGCTAAAATGGTTCAGTGGAAAGAACAAGATTGCATCATTATTACTTCTCATCTAGACAAGAAACTAGAAAGTTTTAATATACTATTTTTATAGATATATTAAGAGAAACGTCCCAAATTACTTGTGAGTACAACAAAAGATCCCTAAAGAATAAAGATCATGTCCAGAAGTATTCTAATTGTTTTAAATAGAACTAAAGTAACTTACAAAAAAAGCAGGCAAATATTAATGAAAATAAAATAAAATAATTAGAAGCACTATTTTACTATTATAAACAAATAACATTACAAACCAAAATAATAGTTCTGTCATTGTCATTGAAACTTAAAAGCAAACTTGAAAAAACAAGGGGGCCGTTTGGTTCGCCCATTCCATTCCATTGGAATGAAAAATCCATTTGAATGGGTGTTTGTTCCAACAATTCTAAATTTTCCATTCAAATGGTCTTTTGGAATGAGTGTTTGTTTTAACAATTTAGTTTTTCCATTCAAATGGTTCATCAGTCATATCAACTATTTGAATGGATTTTTGTGTCTTGGATGAGAATGGAGGGGAAGAGGTGTTTTTGAATGGTCCATTCCAATACTCACATTCTAATTATAACCTATTCTACTATTTTTTCCATTCAAATGTCTTCCATTCCAATTATAATCCATTCCACAATTTCCATTCAAATACACACATTCAAATAGGCAAAACAAACGGGGCCAAGAAGATTTGAAATAAATTGGGATCGGTGCCTCTCACTCCCACATAGATGGGAGAGCATGTATTACAGTAGGCCACCAAGGATGTATAAGAGGGTAGACACAAATGTTGCGCTACTCACTTTGAAATGGAAAGTTACAAAGATCTTCAAAACTGTCTTCCCTAATCTCGTATTGGCAAATACCAATCTCATCATGATTTCCCTCGCATGCGAAAAAAATGAATAATGTTCCAGACGGGTGAAGAAAAACACATCTCCATCTTCCGGATGAAGTGCAATTAGAAATGGAAACAAGCATTTATTGCTCCTTTTAGTCTAACTTTGAAACTAAAATCGTGAACAAAAGTCTAAGTGATTGTGTCGTCATCAAGCACTCAAGCTTTCAAAACATAGAAACCAGTCTTCTTGTCAAAATAGACTACTTCAAGATGTGTATTTTCTACGAAAGCCCTATTAGAGCTGCTGTCAAACTCCAAAGGCAAGCTAATTGAATGGAATCGTTGCAAATTACATTCCTCATATTCACTATTACTACTACTGTCACTACTACTATTGTCAGTACTAGTACTGCTAGTGGTAGTACCACTACCTTACTTAAAGAGGTCGACCGTCGTAATTCCTTAAAATTCATTGCACCCAAATGGCCAGTATACAATTCCGTTGCATCCAACAAGTGAGATATGCCACTAATTTAAGCACACCGGAGACCGGAATATCGAATGCTCGGACCATTTTTCGGTCTTAGGAAAAAAGATCACCAACTGATATTGAGATGCCATGTTGGATTTATTTGTAGTGATAAGTAGGGCCACGTACTTAATACTGCAATTGCAATAATATGATAGCTTGTTGCAGCCGCATCTAGGCATACACATAAATCCACACCTATATATGACATAGTTGTACTTATAGCACAAAGCAGGGAGTTGAACAAATTGCCTAGTGAGCAGATTGTAGATATAGAAATGCATTCTCTTACCTTTAATCAGCAACAAGTCGTCAAATGATGACAACATGGATGCGTATGGCCAATCAAGAGACTCAGGAATAGAACCAGTAGCAAAATAAGTAGACAAAGATGGGTAGAGACTCTTTGATTTCTCGGAAAAGAAATCTTGAGATGAAATTTTGATCTTTGGGGTGTAGCATGGTTTTTGACCAGTGCCACGGTAATAGCTTCTCATAAACAGAGTTTAGAGCAGTTTGGACGAGTCAGAAATATTATCAGTATAAGTACGGCTCAAAGGTAGTAGTCATTTCTGGGTACGATAGTGATTGAATTTGTGCATGAAATATAGGTATTACAAGTAAGAAACAAGAGACAAAGCTATATCGTATTACGATTCTAACTTCGGAGAGTTTGAGTAATATCTCAAATAGAAGATTATTTGTAATTATGGACATGAATTTGGATGCTGTTGTAGTTTCTAAGTTTTGCTCTTCTGATCTAACGTTTAGCAACTTTTTTGTTTTCTTCTTCATATGACAACATTGTATATTACAAAGTTTTTCTAATTGTTTTCGTCCAACACAAAGTCGTTGCTTATATATGTATACTATATAGAAGGTGATGTGGAATCCTAAGGTCTTCTGTTGAGTAATAATAGGCCACTGTTTTCTTTTTTTTTTTTTGGATAAACTATGGGCCATTGTTGACGATTATCGATCATGGCTTACTGAATCCCCTAACATATATATCTTAAAGTCTAAACTACACTTAGCTTTAACAATACTATTATCCTTTAGTTGAAACGAAATACCGTCAACTATAACTATTCTGTAGTCTTAATTCTATTTTTTTTTTTTTTTAAGATTCTACAAATTTATACCTCCCAAATGGCCAATATACACTTGTAACACTTTTGTTGTATCCAACAGGTTAGAGATGCCAATAAGATAAGTATACTAAAAACAAACATGTCAAATGTTCAGATCATTTTTCGGTCTCAAAAGAAGTGAAAACCCTTCAAGTATTTTTTTTCTTCTGTCTATATTCTTTTTTTTTTTTTTCCGAAATCATTCAAGCTTGTTAAGTAGCAACTAGGCAAGACAACCACCAACAAAGTTTACATCTTTTCTTACATATTGTATACATATATATATATATATATATATCAATTTTCATATTTGGAATCATAATTTTTTTTAGTGAATATTACACACTATTTTTCAAAGCATAAAAACCAGTTGGAGGTAATTATAGTATTTGACAGTTATTATTATTTTTGGTTAGAGGTCATGCCCAAATGATAAAATTCTTGGCTCTTCTCTTGGCGAAGAGAAGGGAAAAAAATAAAAAAAAATTAGAGTTTGAGAAATCGTGCTCTCTGCTAGAGATGGCATTATTTCATTAAATTCTTTAGGAAGAAAAGAATTCACTATGTGATCTTGACTTCACTATATAGATCTGAATATAGGGTACGACTTGATTTGTTCTCTAGGTCAATGTTTTTTTAGTTACATAATTTGTCTATGTTCTTAATACTCTGCTTTCCTCTAACTAAGAAGTTTTTAGGGTGTTAAACTAATGAAAAGCAGAGTAGTACTTAAGTTGTTGAACAAATTGCATGCCCAACTAAAAAAGGTTCTTTGGTACAAATGTTTTAATTTTCTAGAACAGTCTATGTTTTCTATTTTTATGCAAACTTATAGTTCTTATCATATGGTTATAGATACTTAAAAACCTGTTAAACTTAGCATTTGACATGTCTTAATTAATTAATATTTTGTTCTTACTTTTTCTTGGATAGGTGGGTCTTACCTTCCATTGAATACATGAAGACGAGATGGATGAAAAAGCAAAGTAGAAATCCTCAAGGAATACCTCCTTAACTATAATAAAAGCATGTTTGTTGTTCTTGATAGTTTTGCCGCAATGGGCATTGACACTCCTGGACTCATGGCCTAAGTACATACATATATATATGTATATATACACACACGTAAAAAGAAATATACATATGTAGACGTATCATGCACATAAGCATACATGTACATCATATATTCTTGATGGTGAATATAAGATCCCTCAGAGTGGACCTAACACACTGAATGAAATAGAAAAATTGCAGCAAAGCTCGAAAAAAGAGCAGTTTTATGGATAATAACTTATTCAACTTAGAATTCAACACTTGTATATATATCTTCCAAACAAGCCCTTAATCTTCATGTTTCCCAAGTCTCATGTGTGACATTAAAGATGGAGCAATCTCTACTCCAATTGATACTAGATTATGTAGAGTTATATGAATCCTACTGCAGTCATCAGAGGAAACCCACTAGTGCCTGTAGTATAAGATAGGAAAATAAACAAATAAATAAATAAACATACAACATCATTTGTCCTTTGGGAGTTTCTTCTTGTAAGATTAAAAAAAAAAACCAAATAAATCAACGATGACAAGGTTTAGTGGAAAAAAGAAGATCCTCATAATTTGTGCTATAGCTGAAAAGAGAAGATTCTACCATTGCTTCTCTTCTGTTAACAAGAATTATACAGTTTTACTACTATTTTTAAGGATATGTTTAGGGAAACCCAATCTATATATGGTAAACTTCAAAAGAAACTAAAATAAGAAGCATCTCATCATTATTTAGCAAATAACATTACAAAACAAAAGAATAGTTCTTTTGTTGTTATCACTAATAACTTGAAAGGAAACTTGAAAATAGATGTAAGTTGGGATTCCTCTCATACCTAAGTAGATGGCAAAGTAGGAATCAAAGTAGGCCACCAAGGATGCACAAGAGGTAAGACACACACATTGCGTATTTGAACCACTGCAAATGAAAAGTCGCAAATATGTTCAAAACTATCTCTCCTAATGTTGTATTGGCCTATATCTTTCTCCCGTGATACGAAAACCGTATTTCCATCTTCTAGATGAAGTGCAACCAAAAACAGAGACAATCTGATGCAGGGCGAGTTTGACATCATTACCTCTGTTGCTAGCATTGTCGTTTCTTCTCGTTTTAGTCTTTGTCGTTTGTCAAGAATAATTGTAGCGTCGTTTTAATTTTCTACCTTTATGTTTATTTTGTTTAAACTGTTATGCTCTTTTGTCGCCAAGTGAGTATACTCCAGTATATAGGCTGAGGCGGTGATGCGAAAAAGGGTGGTTGACTTTCCCATTACTATGGTTTTGATCTAAGAATAACAATTTCAGAGCAGCTAGCTTTTTTTCTATATTTGAGTATTTTCTCTCACCAGCTCACTGCATTAAGTGGTATTAAGAGCCGAAGGTTCACCTTCAAGTTCAATGACCACCTCTAATGAAGCTGGGCACCGTTCCGATGTCGATGAACATGGAACGAAGGCCCTTTGGGCGGCCATTGATGGGATGGAGCAGCGACTCGATAACTTCACCCATGACAGTCAACAACGATTTGACGAATTCACACGTGAGATGCGGCTGGTTTTAGTAGAGATGCAGCAAGGGCGGAATAACGAGCAGGTAGAACGTTGACCTCGAGAGCAAGTGGCGAACTACCGTGACTGGAACCGACAACCAGACAAGGACCAGTTTGGAAGATATGGTAGACATCATTTTGAGCATGACCGACGCGGTAACCACAGAACTCTGGGGGTTGACTCAGATGATGACTTCGAGGCCTGGGTTGCAAACACCCCAAGGTATGGTCAGATTCAAAATCCCAGATCTAATTTCTATGATTATAAGCTTAAGATGGATATACCGACTTTTGATGGGACTTGTGGAATTGAAGAGTTCCTTGACTGGATTCGTATAGTAGAAAGTTTCTTTGAATACACAGATATACCGGAAGATAAACAGGTAAAGATGGTCGTATACAAATTTAAAGGAGGGGCAACAGCCTGGTGGGATCAACTAACCAAAAGCAGATGCCGAGAGGGACGACCTGCTATACGCACCTGGTATAGGCTGAGGAATTTGATGAAGCAGAGGATTCTACCAGAGGACTATGAGCATATCTTGTATAAATAGTTTCAGGCTTGTAATCAACGATTCCGGACTGTCAAAGAGTATACCGATGAGTTTAATCGCCTCAGTGGCCGGATCGACTTGCAAGAGCCCGAAGTCCACACCATCTCTCGTTATATTTGTGGCTTAAAAAACTCCATTCAAGACCGTTTAGAGGTCAAAGCGACCCAGACCCTAGGTGAGACAATTTCACAAGCACAACGAATTGAGAGCCAATTAACCAGAACTTACTCAAGAGCTCCCTTCAACCAAAGAAATTCTACACCCACCAACCAGGCAGCTTTCCCAAATTCCCCGAATTCCCCACACTCAGTCCAAACACATACCCAAACATAAACCAGCCCACCTCGACCTTCCTACAAGAGCAAACCAGAAAGTTCCACGTCAAACCTCACTCATCTGCCACCAAACACTGCCCAATTCCCTCCAAACCCATATGCAAAGCCTCTCCCTATTCGTTGCTATAAATGCAATCAGACAGGGCACAAATCTAATGAATGCCACATGAGGCGATTTGTAAATATGGCTGAGGAAACCCCAGACAAACAACTTCCTGATCAGGTACAAGAAGTAGAACTGGTTGAATGTGATGTTGGTGAACCTGCTATCTGCATTGTCCAGAAACTTTTACTAGCACCTCTACAAACCGGCCCAAATAAAAAACATAGGCCTTTTCGGACTCGTTGCACAATTAATGGGAAGGTCTGTGAAGTAATCATCGACAGCGGGAGCAGCGAGAATATGATTTCTAAGGCTCTGGTTCGCGCCCTTGGATTGCCTACTGAGAGGCATCCGAAACTATACAAAGTTGGCTAGATCAAAAAAAGGACTGAAGCTCATGTAACTGAGTGTTGTCGAGTCATTTTCTCTATTGGGAAAAGCTATAAAGATGAGGTACTTTGTGATGTCCTTGATATGGACGCGTGCCACTTGTTGCTTGGCCGACCTTGGCAATATAACGTGGATGCTATCCACTGCGGCAGGGAGAATACTTATGAATTCCTTTGGGGTTCACGGACCATTAAATTCCTTCCCATGGCATCAGAACAACCAGGTCCTTCACAAGGTTCTGATACGCAACTGTTCACTGTTAGTGGTCCCGAGTTTCAGCAGCACCTAAAAGAATGTCAAACAATTATTGTCCTTATGCTCAAGGAAACTAGTTCGAGGAGTAAAAAGTTTCCTCCTCCTATTCTTAAGCTCCTGGAAGAATTTACTGATATAACCCCTACTGAATTACCTGCCAATTTACCTCCTATGAGAGACATTCAACACCAAATTGATCTCGTGCCAGGTGCTGCCCTTCCTAATCTTGCACATTACCGAATGGGGCCTAAGGAATACAGTATCTTGCAAGGACAAGTTGATGACCTGCTTCAGAAAAGGTTAATCCGCACTAGCTTGAGTCCGTGTGCTGTTCCTGCCCTTCTAACCCCAAAAAAAGATGGCAGCTGGCGGATATGTGTTGACAGTAGAGCCATCAACAAAATAACGATTAAATATCGTTTCCCAATACCCCGCTTGGATGACATGCTTGATAGACTTGCGGGTTCCCGAGTCTTCTCCAAGTTAGATTTGAGAAGCGGCTATCATCAAATTCGGATTAAACCCGGGGACTAGTGGAAAACAGCTTTCAAAACACAAGAAGGGCTTTATGAATGGCTTGTCATGCCCTTTGGTCTTAGCAATACACCCAGCACGTTTATGCGCCTTATGAATCAAGTATTGAAACCATTCATTGGCCGATATGTGGTTGTCTATTTTGACGAGATACTTATTTACAGTAAGGATGAAGCAGAGCATCTAAACCATTTGCGAGACTTATTGGTGGCCCCTCGAACTCAAAAACTCTATTTGAATCCCAAGAAATGTGATTTTATGGTTGACCTTCTGTTGTTTTTGGGATTTATTGTTAGCTCCCAGGGCATCCAGGTTGATGATGCCAAGGTCCAAGCTATCAACGAATGGCCAACACCAACGAATATACATGAGGTTCGCAGTTTCCATGGACTTGCAACCTTTTATAGACGATTCATTCGCAGATTTAGCAGCATTATGGTGCCAATTACCAATTATTTGAAAGCTGGTCATTTTAATTGGGGTCATGAACAAGAAGTGAGCTTTCATATCATCAAAGACAAACTGACTTCCGCTCCCGTACTAGCTCTCCTTGATTTTAGTAAGGTCTTTGAAGTCGAAAGTGATGCATCTATGCTTGGGATTGGGGCCGTTCTCATGCAAGACAATCGTCCTGTCGCCTTTTTCAGTGAAAAACTTAGTGAGGCTCGCCAAAAATGGTCTACCTATGAGCAAGAGCTGTATGCAATGGTACGTGCCTTGCAACATTGGGAGCACTATCTCTTACAAAACGAATTCGTTTTGCATAGTGACCACCATGCTTTGAAGTTCCTGAACTCCCAAAAGACCATTAACCGAATGCATGCTCGTTGGGTCCTTTACTTGCAATGCTTCACTTTCGTCTTTAAACACAGGGCTGGACAACAAAATCGAGTAGCCGACGCTCTTAGTCGGCGTGGGTCTCTCCTTACTGTTCTGCACTCTGAAATTCTGGAATTCGACACAATCAAAAACCTCTACCGTAATGACACCGATTTCAAAGATATTTGGAATCAGTGTACTCCTACTGGTGCGTATCGGGACTTCCATATTCAGCAGGGCTATCTCTTTAAGGGAGTGCAACTATATCTACCTGAAACATCCCTTCGGGAGGACCTTATGCGAGAACTTCATGGTAGTGGGTTATCAGCTCACTTTGGACGAGACAAGACCATCGCTTCCCTCGAAGCTCGATTCTATTGGCCCCATCTATGACGTGACACTACCAAGTATGTGGAACGCTACCCCATTTGTCAGACTGCCAAAGGTTCTACTCAAAACACTGGCTTGTACTCTCCCTTACCTATCCCTGAGAACATTTGGGAGGACATTTCTATGGCCTTTGTTCTCGGACTACCCAGGACGGTTCGTCATGTTGACTCCATTTTTGTGGTTGTTGATCGATTTTCCAAAATGGCACATTTCATTCCTTGCAAGCGTACAGCAGATGCCAGTAACGTTGCCAACCTCTTCTTCCGTGAAATTGTCCACCTTCATAGAATTCCACGGACCATCACTTCTGACAAAGATGTTAAGTTCGTTAGTCACTTCTGGCGTATCTTGTGGCGTCGTTTTGACACCACCCTTCAGCTGAGCAGTGCTTACCACCCACAGACTGACGGACAGACCAAAGTCGTCAACCGTACACTAGGAACCATGTTGCGCAGTATCGTTGGAGACAAACATTCCCAATGGGATTCTGCCCTGCCCCAAGCAGAATTTGCTTACAATAGTATAGTTAATCACTCCATTGGTCGTTCTCCTTTCTCTGTGGTGTATACAAAACTTCCAAATCATACTATTGATCTTGTTGCTCTGCCAAAGTCCTGCAACAAAGCTGCTGATCATCTGGCTGAATGGATCTTTTAAGACTATCTGTCCATCCGCCAACATTTTGAAGCCGCTAACGCTAGCTACAAAAAGTCTGCTGATCGCCACCAGCATCCCAAAGAATTTGCTGTCGGTGATCTGGTCATGGTCTACCTTCGTAAAGAGCAATTTCCCACTGGTGCTTACCATAAACTTCAGTCTCGCAAATTCGGTCCATTTGCCGTCAAACAACGACTCGGTCCTAATGCTTACCTGATTGACCTTCCTTCTTAGTGGCATATTTCCTCTATCTTCAACGTAATAGATTTATATGACTACTTTCCACCAGATGCATCTCCTACCCTACCTGAGCTCACGGAGTCGAGCTCTTCCAAACCAGGGGAGAATTGATGCAGGGGGAGTTTGACATCATTACCTCTGTTGCTAGCATTGTCGTTTCTTCTCGTTTTAGTCTTTGTCGTTTGTCAAGAATAATTGTAGCGTCGTTTTAATTTTCTACCTTTATGTTTATTTTGTTTAAACTGTTATGCTCTTTTGTCGCCAAGTGAGTATACTCCAGTATATAGGCTGAGGTGGTGATGCGAAAAAGGGTGGTTGACTTTCCCATTACTATGGTTTTGATCTAAGAATAACAATTTCAGAGCAGCTAGCTCTTTTTCTATATTTGAGTATTTTCTCTCACCAGCTCGCTGTATTACAATCTTTTATGGCTCCTTTTTAAACTGAATTTGTGAACCAAAAATCCAAGTGGTTGCATCGTCGTCAGGTTCCCAAGCTTTCAAAACAAAGGATCTAACCTCCTTATCCAGAAAGAATTACAATAGCTGCAGTTGACCTTGAACCACTCCAAGACTTGTATTTTTTTTGTCGAACCGGAATGAGCTGCTATGAAACTCCATAGGCAAACTGATCAAATGACATTGTTGTTGTGAATCATCATCATCATCACCTTTCAGTTCTTTGAAGGGGTCAAATGCAGTAATTCCTTTGAAATCACACCCTCCAAATGGCCAGTATATAATTCTGTTGCATCCAACATGTGTAAGATGCCAATAATATAAACTCATCGGGAACCAAAATATCGAATATTTGTTCCATTCTCTGGTCTTAGAAGAAAATATCACTATATTAAGTCAAATAATTGGCTAGAGGTAACTATCGGTCCTTAAGCTTATTTCTGCATTTGATCTTATATATGTAGCGACTCGTTAACATTTGGAAAAGCGGAAAATTTTAAACTTTCTATTTAGTTCTGAAAACACTTTCGTTATACATCCTCTTTTTATATTACAGAAATATTTACAACCTGTACATTACAAAACATCATTTTACTACTTTTGAAAACTCCCACAGGGTCAACTATATACATATACATATCAAAAATATATATAAGTTTTCGGGATGTCTTTCTTCTTCAAAACTGGCATATGAACCGCATTGGAGTGGAATAGCTCAGCCAACCTCATCTGACATCCTAATCATCTGCATCACAAGAACTAAATGAGCAATAGCTCAGTAAATGGAAATCCATGCATGCTTATGAATGTTTTTCACTTGAAACTCATTTAGTCTTTGTACCCTTAATTGTCTTGGAAAACATTAACCTTTCAAACATGTTTGGGCCCCCTCCTTGATATAATTCCTAACTCAGTGACATAGCAGGCATCCTCTTAATAAATAATATAACATTTGAGGCGTACCCTATCTTGGAATTACCCTCAAGGGATTTGACCTCCCTCTTTTGAGGCTTACCCTATCTTGGAATTACCCTCAAGGGATTTGACCTCCCTCTTGTTTGGCTTACCCTGTCTTGGAATTACCCTCAAGGGATTTCACCACCTCTACCTACTATGTCAATAAGCTAAGAACCATACCCCTCTTTAAAATAAACAACATCTAGGGTACAGACTCTTTATTCAAATCATTGCTTGTAAATCATTATTTTGTGCACTAAAACATATTGAAAACATAACATGCCTTGTGAAAATGCTATGAATAGTTATCAGACATATATCAATCTCAATACCATACATATATCACCTTTCACATATACAATCATATAAATAGGTTCTTGTGATGCTAGAGTGGAATTTCCACTTACCTGGTGTCCAGGAAAGTTAAATGAAAGTGAGAGACAGATTCCTTTCTCCCAGAAGCTCGATGTGCTTAAACTCCTGATCATAACATTTCAATCAATACCCTTGTCATTGTTTACTCTTAAGTGCCTTTCTTTATGAACAAATCATGTAACTGACAACTAACTGTTACATCTATTGACAATAATACTTCCTACCTTTTCTTTTCTGTTTCTAAGCATGTATTTCCTAGTAATCACCATGGTAGTAAGTTTACCATATCAATACTGTCCTATATATCAAAGTTTAACATTGGTAGCAATACCACTACCATGATCACATTATATGAACTTATGTCTAAGAATAATAGCATATCATCCATCTAAATGCATAGTTTAGCTAATCCCATCAGTTTCCTTATATCTCCTTACTCATTTCTATATTTTACCTTATGTATCACTAATATAGGCCAGTTCCTTATATTCTTCACTAATTCTCATCTTTTACCTATTGTAGCACTACTA
>JXTC01000169.1:90328-125942 GCA_002914845.1 Trema orientale
CAAATTTTAGGATTACTAATGAAATTATGAAATCTAGATGCAAAGATGTTTATTAGTGGCATGATGCACTTATGAGAACTTTGGGCACTACAATATATTATTTGTTTTAATGCATAGTTAGATCATATTAAGTCTAACAATTGGTCTCAGAGCAGTTTTAACCTCTGCCTTGATAAGTTTCATAATCTGGAAAAATTGTCATGTACCCCAAATCATTTTTCAAAATCACAATTTGATATTTAGAATTTTTTGATGAAAAATGAGGTTAGAAATAATTAAAAAATTAATTTTCTAACATTTTTGTGATTTGAAACGTAGAAAATGGTATAAGGAAGGCTGAGAATGAGTCGGATCGAAGCCGGGTTGAAATCGGGTCAAAACAACTCATCTGAAGGTTGAAGACGATATGTCGTTTTCTTCATTTTCAAAAAATGACACGTCGTTTATCCTAGAAACTTGGACTTGTTATTTTTTATGTTCTTTTGGAAAAACTACATATCGTTTTGTTGATGGTTAGCTACTGTAGTTTAAGGAAATGACATGTTCTTTTCTGAGGAGAATTCGACAAACTACATGATAAGTGTGTTTCACACTTATCTTTTCGATCTCTTTGAGCTTGTTAATTGTTCGTTTTTAGCTTGATTTTATGAGTTTGGCATTGCTTTTGTGCTATTTTTAGTTAAGAATCTTTGGAGCCTTGTGGATTGAAGTTGGGAGCTAAAATGGGACATATATTGAAGAAATGGCACCACAGCGTCACAAGGATAAGTCGTGGCACCAAACTGGCCTTAAAAAGAGGACCTGAGAATTGGTGATGCAGTATCATTTATGCAGAATCAGTTAGGCTACAATGCCAAAAATTTATTACGGCCTCAATTCTGGGCATCACATGGGCATAATTTGATGCCACAACGCCAAAAATAGCATTGCAGTGCCAACCACTGGAAATTTTAGATTTTAAACACGTGACACGTAATCCTAAAGGGATTTTTGGGCTCTTTTAAATAGTATCTTTCACATCCACTTGTGGAGCAGGAAAATCCTACTAGGCAAGAGCATATTGAAGACCATTGGATGCTATTCTAAGGGAGAAACATCAAGAATCAATAGTAGGGGTGTTCATGGCCGGTTTGGACGGTCTAAATCGTCAATCTAGAAACCAATCCGAATGTGCGGTTTGGCCGGTTTATCAATCCGTGCGGTTTGAGTTTGTCGATTCAAACCAGTCAAACCGCACCTACATTTTTGCGGCCAGTTTGGGCGGTTTCCGCGGTTTGAAAACTTACAAAATTTGAATTAATACAATATCAACTAAGCTCATATCATAATCATATTTCATCTAAAATATAAAGTCCAAATATAAAACGAAACCATAACATAGTTAAAAGCTATAACCAAATCGAAAGTCATAGTAAACTTAAATTTTAGTTACAACTTACAACTTAATCAAAATTGAATAGTAAACTTAAAGTCTTTAATCTTAAACATATCACAACAACAAGACTTAAAGTCTAAAATATTATAAGAGTCTTAAGTAACATAGTCCTAAATAAGCTAAGACTAATCATTACTCAATTAGAATGAATAAGCTTAAATTTTTAACTATTAATATACATTAAAAAAAAAATACATATACAAACTTATTGGCCGGTTCGGTTTGAATCCAACCGAATTTTTCTAAAACCGAAAACCAAACCGGCCAAGTCGGTTTTCATATTTTCTAATCCGTAACCGGCCATTTAAGAAAAAAAACCGCACGGATTGGGCGGTTTGGATCGGATTGGGCGGTTTCCACGGTTTGGCGGCTTTTTTGAACACCCCTAATCAATAGTATTGAAAAGCTAGAGTAGAAAATTGAGCTTCAAAGAGTTTTTTTTCTTTTATTCTTCCTTCTTCTTCTCTTTAATTTCTGTAAATTTGAGATGTTGAACTCTTGTTTTTACTATTTTGGGTTATGTAATTTGAATATGAACTAGACCAATTTTGCCTAGGGTTACAATGACTTATTTATTTATTTTTCCTCTTTTATTAATGAAATTTCATTGTTGAATTGTTTGTTTAACTTTGTGCTTTTGTTCTCTATTTACTTGATAACTAAATAGAATATTGAGTGAAATTTCTGTGAGCTTGGAAAATAAAATAGTAATTTGGATATAAGTTAAACAATATAAGATTAGCTAGTTTCGAGTAAGTTTGCATAGAATATGAATATACCTATGTTACTTATGTAACCATTTATTAGAACCTAATTTTAAAGCACTTAGTCAATTCATGTTGGGATAATATATTATTTCGCTTAGGTTGGTCCACTTTGCACTTGGAAAAAGCTTCTTGGATACATTAGAGTTCTAGGTTGACAACTCCTTTGGGCTAGTTAATTTAAGAGGGAAAATTAGGCAAATAGGGAACTTAGATGGTAGATTGTAATCTTAGGTACTTTATTCTATTAGTTGATTTAATTCTAATTTTGCTTGGTTGTTTAGTTTGAGTCCTTGCATCTATTTTCATTTCTCTTTACTTAATTTATTGCTTTTTAATTCTCTTGTTAAATTTGTTAATTCTCATATTTGTTTGGATAAATTCTAGACTATGCTTGATTAATATTTAGTATTATAAATCATCAATCTCTGTAGGATGATACTCTACTACCCCTTTATTACTTGTTGTGACCTGTGCTCTTGCGGTTAGCCTCTAATTAAGAAATTAGGCAACACTACATGTTTTTTTTTTTTTAGATAAAAATGGCAGCCCTTAGGTGTATAAAATGCCATGTCATTTTCAAGGGCACAAGTTTTTTTAAGAAAAATATTCAACAATTTTTCCGAAGATTAATAAACGGGTATTTTTGCAAAAATTTCATAAATTATGTTGTGAAATTTTTGATAAATTTAATATTTTGCGATAAATTCATTAATTTTGGTTCTCTTATTGAAAAATTCACAAATTTGCATCTTTTGAAAATCCAGATTATGAAATTAAGTTTTGGAATTTTATATACTTAAATTATGTTCGTTTTTAATTCCAGTATATACAGTTTAGTTATTTTATATATACAACCTATGTGAATAATTTTTGTACATAAATAATGTTGTTCATATTTAGTAAATATTACTTATATTAATAATATGCAATTTAAATGAACAATTTTTGTATGTAAAATTAAATGTCAAGTAATCCATAGAATTTAAATTAATTAGAGAGTAGCTACAGCATCTTTAATTATGCAAAATTATATATTGAGTTGTTTAGGATCACATATAGAAATAATGACATTAATTGTGGTTAATCATACTTAATATAATGAATTTTATCCCACGGGAATTTTTATAATATGCATATGATTAGAATATTGAATTATATTTCCTAATTTACCCATAAGAATTAGGAAAATGAACATAATTTGAAAGTTTAATCATGAAGATTTAATTGAATTTGCTTGAATTAAAACTTTGGCCCACAGACAATTTTTATGTCATTATATTCATAATTTTCAAAAACACGATTTACATTGGTAAAATATTTTATATGTTTGTTAATCTTAAATTGAAAAATAAGCATGTATATTTAATTTTATGCAGTCATGCAACCTGCGAATTTTTCTGATATCGAATGTGATATTCCTGAATTGAATGATGATAACTATAAAGTTTTGAAGGAGAGAATTCTTCTTTACTTAGAGTGTATGAACATTGATTATGCTATAAGAAAAGACAAGCGAACAATTATTGAAATCGGCACTGCAGTTCAAATTGCTCTTTATGAATAGTGGGAACGATCTATTCGCCTCAGTGTGATGTTCATAAAGACTAAGAAATCGGATGGTATTCGTGGTTCACTTGATGAGCATGACGATATCAAGGCTTTAATGAAGGCTATTGATGAGCAATTTCAGTTTTCAGATAAAGCACTTTCCAGCACCCTTATTATGAAGTTTTCATCCCTAAGACTCACCAGTGTGAGAGGTGTGCGTGAGCACATCATGAAGATGAGGGACATTCCAGCTCAATTAAAAACTCTTGAGGTTGAGATGTCTGAGTCTTTTCTTGTGTATTATATATTGAATACCCTTCCATAGCAGTATGGATTATACAAAATATCCTATAACACACATAAGGATAAATGGTCAATTAATGACCTTTTGACCATTTGTGTTCAAGAGGAAAGAAGGCTAGCAATGGAATTGGATGAGAGTGCATTAATGACAACACAAGGAAAGAACCAAAAACAAGCCAAAAAAAAGAAGAAAAACAAAATATCGCCCCAAGGTGACATAAAAAAAGAGCAAAAGTGTTTCTTCTATAAAAAGAATGGACACATAAAAAAGGATTGCACCAAATTTTGGAAATGGCTTGAAAAGAAAAGTAATCCAATCTCACTAGTTTGTTATGAATCTAATATGGTTGATGTTAATCATAGCACATGGTGATTGTGGTTCTGCAATCTATATTTCGAACACCTTGTAGGGTATGCTAGTGAACAATGAACAATTTATCTACTTTGGAAATAAAATGCGTTCACATGTGAAAGCTATTGGGACATACAGTTTGGTTTTAAATAGTGGTTTTGTTTTAAATTTGGAAAAGACCTTCGATGTTCCTAGTTTTTCTAAGAATTTAATTTTAATTTCAAGGCTTGTATCCTATGGATATTCCTTTAAATTTTCTAAAATATCTTTTAATTTGTTTTATAATAATAATCTTATTAGAAATGGTATATTGTCTGATAGTCTTTTTCAATTGATTTACAAAATGATACTACTTTCAATACCATGCATGTTCACATCGGTGTCAAATGATGTGTTATGAATGAAGATTTCTCTATGTTATGGTACCATATATTAGGATATATTTCCATAGAAGGAATTAATAGATTAGTAAAAGATGGAGTACTTAGTACTTTGGATCTTACTGATTTCAACGCTTGTGTAGACTACATTAAGTGAAAGCAGAACAGTAAGTCAAAGAAAAGTGCCACGAGGAGCACAGACATATTAGAGATCATGCATTTAGATATTTGTAGTCCAGACTTGGACTGGTATGGTCTGAAATACTTCATCTCTTTTATAAATGATTACTTACGGTATATGTAATCTCTACTTGCTTCATAATAAGAACAAAGCATTAGATATCTTTAAAATTTTTAAGCCCGAAATAGAGAAACAATGCGAAAAGTAAATTAAGATTGTGAGAACTGATAGAGGTAGAGAATATTATGATAGATACACTAAGAATGGACAAGCACCTGGTCCATTTGCAAAGTTTCTTTAAGAACATAGGATAGTTGCCCAGTACACCATGCATGATTCGCCAGATCAGAATGGTGTAGCAGAAGAAAGAAGCCGAACATTATTAGAAAGAAATCGATCATTATTAGACATGGTACGGAGTATGCTTAGCAGCTCCAAGCTTCCTAAATTCTTGTGGACTGAAACTCCTAAAACGATAATATATATATTGAACCGAGTTCCGGTTAAGGCTATCCCAAAGACACCATTTAAATTATGGGAAGGTTGGAAATCGAGTTTGTGACAAATATGTGTTTGGGGATGCCCGTATGAAGTAAGAGTTTACAATCCATAAGAGAAGAAACTGGACCTAAGGACTATTAGTAAGTGTTTCATTGGATATGCCGAAAAGCCTAAAGGGTACAAATTTTACAGTCCATCTCACAACACTAGAATTGTGGAATCAAGAAATACAATGTTTCTTAAAAATGACTTGATCAGTAGGAACAATCAATCCCATGACATTGTTTATGAGAGAGATCAACCTTCGATCTCAAGTGATAGATTGTCATTTACAACACTCCTTAAGTTCAAATAGGTGTTGAGCAACCAATTATTGAAATTCTACAAACTGCTTATAACAATCCAGTAGATCAAGTTGTTCAGGAAATTCTTCAAATTGTTGAACAACCAGTTAGATAACATATTTTTCAGGAAAATGTTAATCCAATATTATGAAGATCTACTAGGATAAGGAAATCACCAATTCCTATTGATTATGTTGTGTATCTGCAAGAATCAGACTATAATATTAGAGCCAAAAATGATCCCGAAATATTTTCACAAGTCATAAGTTGTAAAGAATCAAATTTATGGTATGATGCCATGAAAGAGAAGATGAATTCTATGACATCTAATAGAGTCTAAGATCTTGTTAAATTGCCTAATCGTGCAAAAGCCGCAGGATGCAAATGGGTCTTTAAAATAAATAGACTTATTAAGCAACATTAAAAGATCTAAAGCAAGACTCGTTACTAAATGATTCACTCAAAAGGAAGGAATCGACTACAAAGAGACATTTTCTCATATTCTTTTCGTATTATTATGGTATTAGTTGCACATTTTGACTTAGAACAGTAACAAATGGATGTAAAAACTACTTTTTTCAACAGAGATATAAAGGAAGAAATTTATATGAAACAACCAGAAGGATTCTCTTCTAGTAATGATGAGCATTTAGTATACAAGCTTAAGAGATCCATATATAGATTGAAACAAATCTCCTGACAGTAATATTTAAAATTTTATGACATTATCTCTTCATTTAGTTTTGTGAAAAATATTATGGATCAATGTATACACCACAAGATTAATGGGAGTAAGATTTATTTCCTTATTTTATATGTGGACGATATTTTACTTGCAACCAATAATAATGGTCTACTATATGAAGTGTGTTAGGTCCACGGTGTTGATAACAAATAAATTGGCAAAAACAATAAACTCAAGTTGTTGTGAAAAAAGTAATAAGTTGTTACAACAGGTCTGTTGATGTTGCAAAATACTTATTGCAACAGATTTTCAAGATCACTCATAACGGATTTATGCTGGCCGAAAATCCAATTTTGAAAACTTTTTGTTCTTACATCGTTTGGTCAAATGTTCCTTATTTAACGTTTCTAGAAGGATAATAGGGATTATTGCTGATGAATTTTCTTGATCAAGCTGGACCTAATTGATCGAGATATTTTATCTCATTTCTCCTTTGATTAAGTTTCCATTTTTAGCTTGATTCTTGCTCTTTATTACCTCAAATATTGGATGATAATTATTGACAGGTGTATTAGCAGAATCGTGGTGATATTTCGTCCATTATGGTGCAAATTACGTTCTCATTAAATTAAAGTAATTAATTTCATAAGCTGTCAAGTTTTTTCTGGTGAAATCTGTTGCAATAGATTTCACTATTTATGAAAAGTTTTCTTATTTGATTTTGGTTGACTCTAATCAATGATGAAATCAATCCTTGCCTCTAAGGAAAGTTTTTACAGGTATAAAAGAATGATTTCAGAGCCAAAATCGTGGAAAACTTCTCTCAATGCACGTGGATATTTTTCAGGGACAATTCATGAAAGCTGTTACAATAGATTTCTGACTGTCCAAATAAGGAATGACAACAAATTTTGTGGCAAATCATTCCTTTCTTATTTTCAGCCTATTCACACTAAGGGAGCACAAAATTTGGGCTAGAAATTCATCTATAAAAGCTCACCAAGTCCAAGAGATTTATATGTACTTCATTTGAGAGAAAATACCCTTTGAGAGAGCTTTTATGTAAGGTATAGAGTTTGTTCTATTACCATTATGAGACTTAGAGAGCTTTAGGATTTTCTAGGTACTTTATTTCAGTGCATCTTGTTTTTCGGGAGGAAGAACAATACGTCTTCGGGAGGAGACAGATCTAGACCAGTGAAGGGAGTTCACGTGTGAAGGATCAATAAGATGAGGGGAGCTCGCTAAACAAGATTGGTGAAGCTGTTACAATACATTGCGGCAATTAAAAAGAGGGAGTCTTTTATTGCATTAGTTAATTAGTGTTTGTAATCATGATACTTTACTAATTTGTTTAATCTCTGGGTATAGCCCTGTGGAGTAGGAGAGGTCCGAACCACGTTAAAAACATCTTGTGTTCATTTCTTTATTTTTATGTTCTGTTGCAGCCTATGCACTCATTGTTGAAACAACTTTTCATACACGTGTTATAACATAACTAATTAATTATTAATTAATCAATTAATTAATTATTTGGTAATACCTATTACAAATCTTTCAATTGGTATCAAAGCATGGTCACTTAAATTTTAGTGAGATTTTGAGATTTTTTATTCTGTTTTATTAGTATGTCTTTCTTGAATGAAGGAGATTCAATATCTCGTCCACCGTTATTGGACGAGACCAATTAATCCATACTGGAAGTCTAGGATGAGGGCGTTTATTCAAGTTTTGGATATTAAAGCTTAGAGATCGATTCTTATTGGATGGTCACATCCTACAATTAAAGCTGATGATGGAACCATTTCATTGAAGCCAGAAATTGATTGGTCTCTTCAAGATGATCTGTTGGCCAGCTACAACACCAAGGCTTTATATGCCACTTTTAATGGATGTGATGTAGAGCAACTCAAGTTCGTCTTCTCGTGTGAAACTACAAAGGAGGCATGGAAAATCCTTCAAACAAACTTTGAAGGATCAGGTGATGTCAAGCGTAATAAACTCACTTTTTTCACTACTAGATTTGAGGAATTACGTATGGAAGAAAATGAAACTTTTTCTGGATATTATACTAAACTGTGTGATATTACTAACGAATCTTTTGCTCTTGGTGAAAAGATCCCTGAATCTGTAATGGTTAGAAAGATTGTCAGGTCTCTTCTAGATCAGTTTCAGCCAAAGATCGTTGTAATAGAGGAAAGTAAAAATCTAGACATAATGAAGGTCGATGATTTGATGAGTTCCCTACGGGCTTTTGAAATGAATTTGAAAAGTAAGAGAAAAGAGAAATCAATTGCTTTCAAGATAGCACAAGAAAGGGTAGAGCCCTTAAATAAGGAAAATGATGATGATGAACTTGCCCTACTCACCAAAAATTTCAAGAAATTTCTGAAGAATGTAGAAACTTGTTCCTCTTCAACCAAAACTACGAAAGGTAAGTCTTCTTCTAAATTTGTTGATTCTTCAAATAAAAAGGGTATTCAATGCAGGAAATGTGAGGGATATGGGCATATTCAGTCAGAGTGTGCCAATATCTTGAAAAAGAAATCAAAAGCCATGACCACTACCTGGAGTGATGAAGAATCTGATGGAAGCAAAGAAGAAGATATGGTGAGTAATGTTGCTCTCACTACCTCCTTATTTTATGACTCACAGTTTGTGTCGCAGAAAGATACAGATTCTATTGCAACAAAAACGGTCTGTTATAACACATCTGTTGGTGAAGGTGATGTCGAAACAGAATCTGTGAAATCAGATGATATTACAACTGAAGTTGGTTTAGATGGTGACGAATCAGAACCTTATGAGGATTCAATTCAAGTGGCATATCAGAAAATGTACACTCAATGGTTAAAGGTTTGTGCTGATAATCGTCTTTTGGTAAGTAATAACACTGCATTTATGAAATCTAAAGAGGAATATGAAATAAAAGTGCAAAGCTTGAATTCTATCATTTCTGAAAAAGATAGAAATCTGAAAAAATTATCTATTGAACTTGAAAGAACTTAAAAAGGAGTGAAAATATTGAGTTTAGGAACTAGAAGGTTAGATCACATTCTGACAACTGGAAAATCCACTGGAGACAATAGTGGATTGGGCTTCAAAGATATGAGATCTGACTTTGAAACTGTGTTTGTGAAACTAACTGTATCTGTTGCAACAACTTCATAGTCTATTGTAACAACAAGTAAGGCTGCTGTTCATTCAAATCTAAGAGGTAAGACCCATAAGTTTATTCCCGTTTGCCATTTTTGTAGGGTTAATGGTCACATCGACCAAGGTGTTTTACAATGATGAATTTTTTTGAGAATAATTATTTGAACAAATCATTTATTTATCCATCTCAAAGAAAAACACCCAGGCCCAAAATTGATTTGCAAACTGGTTCCAAGCAAGTTTAGGTAAGAAAATCTGATGTTAGATATTTTGTTGTTTTTAAATATTTAAGAACATGTGCTACTAACTCATGGTATTTTGATAGTGGTTGTTCTAGACATATGACAGGTAATCAAGACATTTTGACAAGTTACAAATCTGTGACAAGTGGAGAAGTCACTTTTGGAGATGGAGTCAAGGAAAAAGTTCTTCGTAAAGGAACTTTAAATGTTGATGGGATGCCAAGATTAAAAAATGTATTTCATGTGGATGGACTTAAAGCTAATTTGATTAGCATAAGTCAAATTTATAATCGTAATCCTTTTGTCAATTTTACTCGTGATGAATGTTTGGTTTTGGACATGATGGAAATTGTGTTTTGAAAGGTTGTAGATCTGTTGACAATTGTTATACTTTGGTTCAATCGGAAACATGTCATAATGTTCCTATTAATAACACTGATTTATGGTATGAAAGACCTAGGCACTTAAATTTTAAAACTTTGAAAAGAATTGCAAGTGTAGGTCTTGTTTACGGTTTACCAAAACTTGACAATTAGTCACCTGGTATGTGTGGACCATGTCAACATGGAAAACAGTTGAAGTCAACACACAAAGTGATCCAAAGCATCACAATATCAAAGGTCTTGGAACTGTTACACATGGATCTTATGGGTCCAGTGCAAGTCGAAAGTATTGCAGGTAAACGTTACATTCTTGTGTGTGTAGATGATTTTTCTAGATTTACTTGGGTTGATTTCTTGAAAGAAAAATTGGACACTTTTGATGCCTTTAGAAATTTGTGTGTAAAACTTAAGATTGAAAAGAATTGTAATATGGGAAAAATAGTACGAATTCAAAGTGACCATTGGAAAAGAATTTGAAAATACTATTTTTGCTGATTTTTGTAAATTACATGGGATTGCACATAAATTTTTGTCTCCTAAAATACCAGGACAAAATGGTGTTGTAGAGAGAAAGAACTGTACCTTGTAGGAAATGGCCAGAGTCATGTTAAATAGCAAGAAGCTGTCCAAAAGACTGTGGGTTGAAGCGATAAATACTGCTTGTTATACAATTAATCATGTCTATCTATGGCTAGGTACGAAAAAGACTCCTTATAAGATTTGGAAAGGTAAGAAACCTAACCTTGGTCATTTTTATATTTTTAGATGTGCTTGTTACATCTTAAATGATAGGGAGTATCTTGGAAAATTTGATTCCAGGAATGACACTGGGGTCTTTCTCGGCTATTCTAATAATAGTAGAGTGTATCGTGTGTACAACATGAGAACTCAAACTGTTATGAAATAGGCCAATGTTGTTATTGATGATTTCAAAGATTTTGCATAATTCTCGAAGGAGACGGAGATTGATAGCTTTACTGATGAAGATGTAAAGAAATTTGATCAGACTGTTGCAATATCACCCGATTCTGTTGCAACATCAGTCCTAATGTTGTAACAAATCAAGCAGAAACATCGGATCAGAATGTTTCTTCTGATTTCTTGACTGATCCAATTCAAAAAGAACCATCAACAAGAGTCAAGAAAAATCATCTGACAGACCTCATCATAGGTAATGTTGACGATAGCATGGTTACAAGAAGGAAGAGGTATGTGAATTTTGTTCAACATTTGTGTTTTACTTCCTTGATTGAACCAAAGAATGCTAAGGAAGCTTTGTTGGATGAATTTTGGGTGAAAGCTATGCAAGAAAAACTTGAACAATTTTCTCGAAATGATGTGTGCACGCTTGTTCCTAGACCTAATCACACAAATGTAATTGGTACCGAATGGATTTTTAAAAATAAAATTGATGAATTTGGTATTATTATAAGAAACAAGGCTAGGTTAGTAGCACAAAGATACACACAAATCGAAGGAATTGATTTCGAAGAAACTTTCGCACCTGTTGCTAGCTTAGAGTCAATCGGATTATAAGTTACAATAGCTTGTGTGATAGGCTTCAAATTATTTCAAATGGATGTTAAATCTGCCTTTTTGAATGGTTTTTTAAAAGAAGAAGCTTATGTTGAACAACCAAAGGGATTTGAAGATCCGCATTTGCCTAATCATGTTTTCAAATTGAAAAAGGCTTTGTATGGTTTAAAACAAACTCCTAGAGCTTGGTATGAAATATTGTCAAATTCTTTGGTTGAAAAAGGTTACAAAAGGGGAAGAGTTGATAAAATACTTTTCATCGAACATTTTAATTCTGGGATAATCATTACTCAAATCTATGTTGATGATATAGTGTTTGGCTCAACTTCTAACTCTAAAGTGTAAGAATTTGTTGAACAGATGTAGACAGAACTCGAGATGAGCATGATTGGAGAGCTTACTTATTTTTTAGGTTTGCAGGTCAAACAACTTGAGGATGGCATTTTCATTTCTCAAGCCAAGTATGTCAAAAACTTTGTGTCCAAATTTGGGCTTGAAAAAGCCAACTATTTTAGAATCAGTGTCTGAATCATTACTACTGTGTTTGGTTTATTATGGAATGGAATAGAATTAGCATCATATAGACAAAATTACCCCTATACGTTATAAAATTTAAAAAATAATTAAATTTATATAAAATTGATTTTTTTTTAAGAAACCAATATTTTTAAGAGACAAGCCTGACATATGTTACAGTATTGGTGCTTGTGCAAGATACGAGAGTAGTCTTAAGGAATCTCATATCACTGCTGTTAAAAGAATCATTCGATATGTGAGTGAGACTTCTGATTATGAGATTTGGTATTCTAAGGATACTAACATAAATCTTGCAGGATATAGTAATGCAGATTGGACAAGTAATGCAGATGACAGGAAGAGCACCAGTGGCAGTTGTTTTTACCTTGGAAACAACTTGATTTCTTGGCATAGCAAGAAACATAATTCAATTTTCCTGTCCACTACTGAGGCAGAATACATTGCTGTTGGAAGTTGTTGTACACAACTTATCTGGATAAAACAGATGCTTGCTGACTATGGCTTTAATTTAGATGTTATGACTGTGTTTTGTGATAATACAAGTGTCATAAATATCTCAAATAACCCAGTACAACATTCTAGGATAAAGCATATAGATATCCGTCATCATTTCATAAGAGAACTGGTTGAGAATAGAATAATCACTCTGGAATATGCTGAGACAGACAAACAAATTACAGATATTTTCACTAAAGCCCTTAATTTTGTGAAATTTAATTCGCTAAGGCAAGCCTTGGGAATTTGTTCCATTTAACTTTATTTTTGTTGTGTGTTATTTTCAGCTTCAGCCAAAAATAATCTTTGTGAACCTAAAGTATTAGTAGTAATAAAAAGATTTTAAAGAAAGAAACTGTTTTTTTGTTTTTGTTATAAGACAAGATTGTTTAATTATCTTGAATTGTTGATCTCTTGACATTGAGATCTCTAAGTTTTTTGAGCCTTGATGAATTTTCTAGATTGATTTTTAACTGACCAACTGTAATTTTTGTTTTTTTGAAATCTAACTTTGTTACAGGCCTCATGATTAGAAAAAGCTATCTATCCTAATGTGTAGAGCCATCTTTGAGTAATTTGGGACTCTGTATTAGCAATATGGAGAGAATAATCTACCAAATGAAAAGGGCTACCTCAGGACTAGAGTGAAAGTTACTAATCAAAGATATTTAAAAAAAAAAAAAAGGAGGCAGTGAGCAAATATATATATATATATATTTTGCCTATTGTATGTGAAAAAGCTAGAAACTATGTGAAATTTTTTTTTTTTAGAAAAAAGAGGCTAGTCAGTTGGTTTTTGATCCAGTTTATTCATCTTGATTTCTTAAATAAAGGAAATTTGTCTGTCAAAAGATTAACAGTACATTATAATTTTAGAATTTTTTCTTTTTCAGGAACAAAATTAACATGTTTTTTTTTTTCTTATTCTCTTTTTATCTAAATAATACCTTAAGTAAACAAAATGATTTTGGCTGAAATTGAATCTTTTGTGTGTGTGACGTTTTTTATTTTTCTTAAAAAAAAAGGACTTGTTTTGGAAATTTTCTGCTTTTGTCAGATGCAACATATTTTTGTTTCCTTAATTATCTGCATTCAGTTACCCAATCTTATCAAGAAATCACTCAAATTGATTTAAATCTCTAAAATTTGATGGAAATCTGGTCTTTAAATGTCATTGGGTGATTTGGTTAACCTAATCTCTCTCACATTCTCTCCACCATTTACTATCTCTGCCGTTTTCTCTTCTTTCTTTGCATTTCTTTTCTTTTGTTTTGGTATTTTATGCAGCAAGCTTCATCACAACAATGGTGAAAACTAGAGACCTTGTCACCCCCAAGAAGAAACACGGGTCCTTATCTGCCGTGAAGACCACTCCGATGAAGAAGAAGTCGAACCCACCTGGTTCGACATCTGTGTTGGTTGGAAAATTGCAAGCAGATGCTTCAAAGCTTCCATCTCCACCACCTGCAGTGGTGGTGCCATCTGTTGAGCCTGAGCCAGAGGTTGAAGGGGCTCTAATTCCTGACGAAGAGCCATCAGTCCCCTCATAAGCCGAAGAAACAGCCGACGAGGCTTCGGAAAAAATAGCCACCAATGATGATGAAGAGGGTGGTGAATTGGGTCAGTCTGAGTCTGATGAGCCATCTTAGACTCCTGTTGCAACAAAAGTAGTTGAAGCCCCACAAACTGTGTCCTCGAAATTGAAAGGTCACAAACCTGTTGTGACCACAACTCCAGCAATTTCGTTATCTGTTGCAACGAAATCCCTAAAGAAAAAAGGCTATTGTGTCGAAAGCCGTTGTAACAAAAGATGCTGCATCTGAATCCTCCATTCCAGAAGATGATGCAATAACTAAAGTTACAGATCCTGCCCCTGTCACAACAAAAGGCAAGAAGATAGCTAAATCTTTGGGTTCCAAATCGAAGAAGTCACAACAGTCTGTTGCAACATCTCCTGAGACAATTTCAGCTACATCTGTCAAAGAAGCCACTGCTTTAGTAAAAGAAATTTCTGCTCCTCCATCTGTTGCACCGACTCAAAAGAGGAGTGCAACAACATTAGAAACTAAAGAAGACCTGTTCATAGTTCCTGAAGATGAACTCTCTGACATACCTGAGGAGAATATCCCTGAAGACCAAGATGAAGGAGATTTTTCAGAAGCTGTTGCAATAGAAATAGCAACCGGATATGACATATCTCTTGCACACTTTTCTGTATTTTATACTGCTGAAAATGAGGAATACATGGATGAATATAAGAGAAAAGGTTTTATAGATGAGAGGAACTTTAACTTGGATTCTTTTAAGCCACTAGGAATTGTGAAAATTTTGAAAGAAAAAAGGTAGTTAAATCCTGATTCCAAAGTTGAGGGTTATGTTCTTAGAATCATTCAAGAATTTTATTGCAATTTTCGTGAGGAGATGGCTGACCCTGAGAGTCCATTTTATCAAAATTCCTTTCTTCGGGGACATGTCTATAATTTCAATTATCAAGTTATTGCTGATTATCTTGATATACCTCTTGTTGACAATGATGAATATGAGAAAGAATATGAGATTGATGAGGTAGCTTCAGAACTTTTGGGGGATCTTATTCAATGGCCTTCTCATACAAGTACTCTTAAGTCAATAGAATTGACTTATAAGTACTCTGGCTTGCACAAGATGGCAATTCACAACTGGTGGTCAACTGCTCATCTTCCTACTATGGCTAAGAACTTTGCATGCTTCCTGTTTGATATAGGCAAAGGTGTTGATGTCAATCTACCCCAGATAATTTTTCAAGCCGTTTTTTATCTTTGTTGTGGAAGGAAAAAGACTCAGCTGCTGATTTTTCCTAATATGATTTTTGTAATTCTTCAAAAGCAATATCATTTGCAGCTGCCTACTGAATTTCTTTCTCCAAGACCCCAATCAGTCAATTATAGTTTGAAGGAGAAAGAAGTAATTGAACCTGTTGTAACTCCATTACCCTCTGAATCTGTCACAAAGAGGTCTGCTGGTAAGAAATCTATTGCAGTAACTTCAACACCAGTTACTACAGCTTCTTCATCTCCTTCGCAGGTTACTGTTTCTATAGATCTGGAAGCCCTGAAAGTTGATCAGACCTAATAGCGTGAAAGAATGGAAGCTATGGAGAAAGTGCAACTTAAGATTTTGGCCAAATTGACTGTGCTTGCAGGTTCTTCCGTGGCAGCCACTACTCCTGCTAGCTCTTCTCAACCTGTTGCCCCCATGTCCCCGGCTATTGCAACGGATCTTGAACAGCCAGTGCCGAAGAAATGCAAGAGGAGCTTGACCTGATTTGCTGATTGCAGGATCTTGGACAATTAACTTTTTTCTTTTCTGAATTTCATTTTAGTTTGTGGTGTTTTCAAGTCTTAAGTTGTCTAAGTTTTGGTATTTCAGACTATTTTCTTATTTTCTTAAAACTTTAGATCTCTCTTGATAAAAATGGGGAGATATCAAAACTGTTGGTTGTGTTCATTAGTTATATTTTCCAGGGAGAGTTTTATTTCTTATGCCTTTTCTTTTATTCTCATATTTCTTGGTATATGATTGTGTTTGATAGGGGGAGGGCAATTTTGAAGGTGTTTTCGGAAATTAATCATGAGATTTTGCAGATGTTTCTGAAGTTGAGTTATGTTTTAGTTTTGTGATTGATTTTGCCAAGTAGATGCCAAAGGGGAAGACTGTTAGGTCCACGGTGTTGACCTGTGTTGGTAGACAAACTGGCAAAAATAATAAACTCAAGTTGTTGTGAGAAAACTAACAAGTTATTACAACAGGTCTACTGATGTTGTAAAATACTTGTTGCAACAGATTTTTAGAATAACTCATAACGGATTTGTGCCTGCCGAAAATCTAATTTTGGAATTTTTTTGTTCTTGTATCCTTTGGTCTAATTTTCCTTATTTAACGTTTCTTGAAGGATAATAGGGATTATTGTTGATAGATTTTCGTGACCAAACTGGACCTAATTGATTGAGATATTTTATCTCATTTTTCCTTTGATTAAGTTTCCATTTTTAGCTCGATTCTTGCTCTTTATTATCTCAAATATTGGATAATAATTATTGACAAGTGAATTAGCAGAATCATGGTGATATTTTGTCTATTATGGTGCAGATTATGTTCTCATTAAATTAATGTAATTAATTTCATGAGCTGTCAGGTTTTTTCTGGTGAAATCTGTTGCAACAGATTTCACTGTTTATGGAAAGTTTTCTTATTTGATTTTTTTTTTACTCTAATTAATGGTGAAATCAATCCTTGTCTCTAAAGAAAGTTTTTACAGGTATAAAAGAATGATTTCAAAGCCAAAATTGTGGAGAACTTCTCTCAATGCACTTGGACATTTTTTAAGGACAATTTATGAAAGCTGTTGCAACAGATTTTTGACTGTCTAAATAAGAAATGACAACAGATTTTGTGGCAAAAAATTCCTTTCTTATTTTCAGCCTATTCACACTAAGGGAGCACGAAATTTGGGCTGGAAATTCATCTAAAAAAGCTCACCAAGTTCAAGAGATTTAGATGCACTTTATTTGAGAGAAAATACTCTTTGAAAGAGCTTTTATGTAAGACATAGAGTTTGTTCTATTGCCATTGTGAGACTTAGAGAGCTTTAAGGATTTCTAGGTACTTTGTTTGAGTGCATCTTGTTCTTTGAGAGGAAGAACAATACGTCTTTGGGAGGAGACAGATCTGGACCAGTGAAGGGAGTTCACGTGTGAAGGATCAACAAGACGAATGGAGCTTGCTAAACAAGATTAGTGGGGTTGTTACAACACATTGCGGCAATTAAAAAGAGGGAGTCTTTTATTGCATTAGTCAATTGGTGTTTGTAATCATGATACTTTACTAATTTGTTTAATCTCTAGGCATGGCCCCGTAGAGTAGGAAAGGTCCGAACCACTTTAAAAACATCTTGTGTTAATCTCTTTATTTTTATGTTCTGTTGCAACATATGCACTCATTGTTGCAATAACTTTTTATACACGTGTTACAACATAATTAATTAATTATTAATTAATCAATTAATTAATTATTTGGTAATACCAAAAACAGATCTTTCAAAGTGAAACAATTTCTCTTCAAAAATTTTGACATGAAGGATATGGGTGATACATCTTATGTCATTGGGATTAAGATATAAAGAGTCAAATTTCGATGTATTTTGGATCTATCTCAAAAGACCTATATCAATAAAATTTTAGAAAGATTTCATATGAAAGATTGTTCACCGAGCATAGCTCCCATTCTAAAGGGTGACAAGTTCAATTTGATCCAGTGCCCAAAAAATGATCTTAAAAGGGAACAAATGTAAAACATCCCATATGCTTCTACTGTTGGAAATCTTATGTATACTCAGGTCTGCACAAGACCTGACATTGCATATGATGTTGGGATATTAGGAAGATATCAAAGTAATCCAGGTGTCGACAACTAGAAACCTACAAAGAATGAAGGATTGTATGCTTATATATAGATGAACTGATAATTTGGAGGTAACTAGCTACTCCAATTCGGATTTCACTAGCTGTATTGATTCACGAAAATCAACATCTGGATACATATTTATGTCTGCTAGTGGATTTGTATCTTAGAAGAGTGCAAAGCAGACTTTGACTGCTACTTCTACTATGGAAGCTGAGTTCGTATCTTGTTTTGTGGCTACATCACAAGGTGTATGGATGTAGAGTTTTATTTCTGATCTTAAAATTGTGGATTCAATTTCTAGGTCGTTAAAGATATACTGTGACAATTAAATAGTAGTATTTATGGCTAAACACAACAAAAATAGTAGTTGAAGCAAAAACATCAACATCAAGTATTTAGCCATAAAGGAATATGTTAAAGATAAAATAGTGGTTGTTGAACATGTTAGCATTGAATTGATGATTGCTGATCCTTTGATTAAAGATATGCTACCATTGAAATTTAAGGATCATGTAGAACGAATGAGATTTAGTTCCTTTATATGATTTTCGTTATAAGAACGAATGTAATTTGATATTCTATTATGTGATATTTTCTCATATTTAATTTTTTTTTTTTTTGTGTACACATATATTAGACTTGAGAAATATCATTAATGATTAGGCCAAGAATAAATATACGGTTTATTCATTAAGATAATATGTATTAGTGTTTATAGAGACATAATACACTGTAATATAAGGAAGACAATACTTAATTTTAGAGGACAAATCGCCATGATTCATGTATTTTGTTTCTTAAAAAGGACAATTGATGGTATTTAATAGAAAAATATATGGATCAAGCAGGAGAATGTTAGGTATTTTTTGTCTTTATCTGATAATGGTCCATTATATGCTTTAGTGCTTTATTATACCTAATTAATTATGAATTATCTTTTATCTTTTACTGATAATAGTCTCGTGAGTCACTGCCCATCAACTTAACCTTTAGAGACATTTTGATGGGAAATATCTATAAATATCGAAGAGAATTATATTAGTCCTTAAGCCTGAGAGTCTCAGTTTTTCTAATATAATATACACCATCACAGAGAGATTCTATAAGGCTTAGAAGAGTCAATCCTCTGAAATATAGTCACTGTTAAAATAGAGCATTAATGGCCATAGTTAACTATCGATTCTTAAGCTTATTTCCGCATTTGATCTTATATGCTATTTGTTTTAATGCATTGTTAAATCATATTAAGTCTAACAAAAGTAAGAGGGAACCAATACTTACAGACGGTGCACAGAGCTACATTGGATCACAATTCTAGAATCGGGGAGTCAAAATAGTATCTCTAGTAAAAGATGGTCTGTAACTATGGACATAAATTTAGATGCCACTGAGTATTGTCCTCCGTGTGCAAGTACATACTATATATATGTTGGTTTTTTATGAGTTTTGTGTACAAAAAAAGAAATAATTACAAATATACAGTTACACCCTATTTCATACAGTGTAAGACTAAAAAAATTATAAAAATATGGTCAAAAGATGAGGTGGCATCGTTATAATTATAGTCATCTTCTTTGAAAGTATATGTTAATAAAAACTTAGTTTAGGAACTTGAAAACATGACATACTTTATTAGTGTGTGACATGATGCTATCTTTAATACTTTTCTATAACTTCTTGGGTTCGAAGCTCGAAGAGTCTACTTTTTGGTCCTTTCTTTAAAAAAAAAAAAAAAACTCAGCCATTCTCTTGTTTTCTTCTTTTTTTTTAAAAAAAAAAAGTCTTCTCTTTCTTTTTTAGAGGGGAAAAAAAAGGAAGCACTAATTAATTTTTTCTTTTTTTTTTGCCCTCCTAGGGACATAATGAAGTACTCTTTTTTTTTTTTTTTTTTATCCTCTTCCTAGTAATCAGATGTAATTATTAGCTACGATTGCTCTAGTTATCAGTTATAAGTTTGGTGATCACTTTCAAGAGAAAAAAAGAAGATACTATAACAGATTGATTACTTGTTACTTTAGTAACTATATCAGTCTTGCTAGCACTAACAATTTTGGTAACTTGTTACTAGACACATACCAATCTAATTACTACTTCTTAATTTGGTTATTCTGGTTACCAGTAACTAATCATTATATAGCAAACTATTTAATTTTTAATACCAACGAGCTAATTTTTCAAAAAAATAAATAAATTTAAACCTAATGTATACTAATTAGTCACAACTCTACCTCTTGATTACTAGTTACTAGTTTCTAGTTATCAGTCTGGTAACCAATATAGAAACTAGTTTCTAGTTACTACTTTGATTATTAGTTTCTGATTATCATCTTAGTTACTAGTTTCTGGTTACTACTTTAGTTATAAATTTCTAGTTACCACCTTGATTACTAGTTACTGGTTATGTCTATCACTTTGGTTATTAGTTTCTGATTATCATCTTAGTTACTGGTTACTAGTTTCTAGTTATCACTTTAGTTACTAGTTTCTGGTTACTATTTTGGTTGTTAGTTTTTTGTTACCATTACCAAAATTGAGTTATGATTCTTTTTTTTTTTTCCCCCTTTTCATTGAGCTATCTAGCTTCTAATTATTAATTTTGTTACTAGTGTTAGAGCCGGTGACTAATTTCCAAACTAGTTATTAGTATCCAATTTGGTTATTCATTTTTAAATTGGTAGCAAGTTATTATTTTCCAGATTTGTGGCTAGTTACAAGATTAGTTATTGGTTACTAATTATCAATCTAGTTACTACTTTCCATACTAATGGCCAATTACAAGACTAGTGACTAGATATCACATTGAGATTGGTTAAAGCTGGTTACTAATAACCAGATTTCTCTACTAGTTTATGGTTTTTCTAGATACCGGTTACTAGTTACTTTCATTACTAGTAACTAATCAAGCTATTAGTTATTAATTTGGTTACTAGTTTTTAAATCAAAGGCTAGTTACAAAAATTAGTGATTAATTATGAGTTACTAATTGTCAATTCAGTTATTGGCACTGGTTACTAGATTGGTAACTAATGATAGTCTTTAAATCAGTAAATAATTACTAGAATTCATTTGCACTATCGAAAAATTTTACTATATCAGTATCATCATCATTCATTTACATGATTATGATCTAAAAAATGGTATACACATAAAACTTAAAATTCAAATAAGTAAGAACTTATAACAGTTGGATAAACATACATTGTTTTACTAGAACTAAAGTACACAAAGCTTACTTTACCATTCTTGGAAAACAGAATATTTGCAATTGCAAACATGTCAGTTATGATGATTAATTCAAAAGGGTAAGGTAAAAATAAGAACTATAAAGAAATTGTGGCACATGAATACTTGATACACTACAATAAAGATAAATTCATATTATTATGGACTTTGATAAATACTTCAAAGAAAAATATGGTAATTCTACATTTAAAAGCAATACTTAACGGAATTGACTTTCTTCCTGTTGAAAGAGAAAGGTAATAATAATTAGCCTCAGACCCATCTCTTTTATTTACTTATTCACATTATATGAGATGTATTTTCTAATTATTTTACAAGAAGAAATTAAATACACTCAGGTGCATAAATACTATCCTAAATGCTGAAAGTTTGATTTAATTTCATAATCTGTAAAATAATTTAATCTTTGAGTTGATTCTGTTCATTGTTATGTTCACCTGAGCTACAAGAACTTGGGCCATGTTCTTTCATTCGGAATTTGGATGTTAGTTTCTAGTTCCCAAACTTAGTCACTCAACCATAATACATCTCAACATGCAATCATACATATAAATCAAAACCCATATTAGTACAATCATAAAATCAATATATATACACATAAATACATGTGCATATAAGCATAAATATGAGTAATAAAAAATAAAAAAATTGTACCAAAATAGACCTTACAAGGGCTATAGAAGTGTTAATTTAAGAGAGGAAATCATAGTGAAAAAGAGTTCTACGCAGAGTATCGAAAAGAATCAAGAATGAAATCGGATCTAATTTGGGACTAGACCAAAAATGATTTCTTTGAATCAATCGGCGATGACGATGACAAAAAAACCAGCTTGTACGAAGATGGGTTAAGAGGAAAAGAGGAGAACTTGGTAACCATGGACAAAGTCACGAGCTTTTGTAGATGAAGGGATAGGTAAAATAAAGGGAAAAAGACACCACATACGGTGTTAGCAAAAGAAATCCCAAAAATACGACCATCCCTCCCGAATTATTTTCCAGTATGACCCTCACTCCTATTTTCAGGTCTGTATGATTCCCTTCTTCTTCTTCTTCGTATGGCATGGAAACCATAGATTTTGGACAGAAAAGGGGCTAGCGTTGTTGATATTTTTCAGGACAGAAAACAAAACAGTGGCAGGATCTAGTTGCCTGGCGGGTTGACCCAGTTACTCCGTTGCCGTGTCACAGCGATTGATGGCTTGTGTGTCTTCTTCCTTTGTTTATTAAAAGGTGAATCTGAGCTTATGCACTCTCATACTTCCATTCTATAAAGTTTTTTTTTTTCTTTTTTTGTTCAATGGCAAATTTAATTATTGATTATGTGGGTTTTTATGATTTGATTTTTATTATTTTAGTTCTGACAATTTACTCTCTGAATTTGCTGAAATCTTTCTCAGTTTGTTTTATTATGAGGAGATGAATTAGAGAATTTTTCTTGTTTTCAGGAAACGTTTTCTATGATTTACTTACATACATGTCATTCTTCTAAAAGGAAACTAAACTTGTTTTCAGAATACATGATATTTTGCAAAAAAGAAACCAAATTGGTTTCCAGTAAACCTTTGTGATTTTTTGTGATATACTTACATATAGAGCATTTTGCTAAAAGGAAACTAAACTAGTTTCTAAGAAATTTTTGTAGTTTTCTATGATTTACTTACGTATATGGTACTCCGCTAAAAAGAAACCAAACTGGTTTCCAAGAAACCTTTGTGGTTTCCTGTGATAACATTCTATTAAAAGGAAACCAAACCAGTTTCCAAGAAACCTTTGTGATTTCTTGTGATTTACTTACGTACAAGACATTCCGCAATTAGGAAACCAAACTAGTTTCCAAGAAAACTACAATGGTTTACTATGATTTACTTACGTACAAGACATTTTGCTAGTTTCTTGTATAAAAAAATGGCTTATTTACTAAAATGCTACCGAGTTTTTTAGCTTTCAAAGTATTTAGAAAAATACCTTGAAAGATCGTACATAATTTTTATTATTTTTAAAGGTCGTAAATTTGATAATATTTTTTAAAAAATAGGTATAAGTGTTCAAAACCCTAAAATAAAACAAGAGTGCCGTATATTTGAGATTATTTTTAAAAGATGTCGTGTATTCTCTAATTTTCGGAGTTGCAATACGTATTGTGATGAGCTGTTTAGGCATCACGGCCCAACCAATTTGAAAGCCCAAAATAGCCTCTTCGTCTGCTACTTGAGGTTTAAGAGGGTTTTTCGAAGGCGAAGGCGAAGGCGGAGGAGCTAGTGAACTACGCAGATCGAGGAAAATGGAGTTCGAGAGGCGGAAAGCGGCGACGCTAGCGTCACTGGGTTCGACTGAGACAGACAAATCACCGAAGGGCACGTTGGACACACCAATCATACCCCTTATCAACACCATCAACTCTCACCCGTCTTACTTCACTACCAGTTCCTGCTCAGGCCGTATCTCCATCCTCTCACAACCGCCGCCCTCAACGACTAAGCTTAAGAAAAAAGCTTCTGGGGGCTCATGGGTCTTCATTACCCACGAGCCAGCCGACACCGACTCGGTCCTGGACCTCCTCTTCTTCCCCTCCGAGTCGACTCAGAGCGATTACCCTTTTGAGCTCGTCTTCAGGTTCGAGCCCCTGATCCTCGCCGTCGAGTGTAAGGACCTTGCTTCGGCTCAGTCTTTGGTTTCCATGGCTATAGCTTCTGGGTTCAGAGAATCGGGTATTACCAGTGCTAGTAAGCGTGTGATAATAGCGATTCGGTGCTCAATTCGCTTAGAGCTGCCACTGGGGAATACCCAGAAGATTATGGTGTCCCCTGAGTACGTTCGGTACCTTGTTGGGGTTGCAAACGAGAAAATGGAGGCAAATAGGAAAAGAACAGAAGGGTTTCTTCTGACATTGCTAAATAATGGTGGCTTTGTGGGATCGTCGAGGGTTGTGGAAAGCGGTGGAGTGGAGTGTACCAGTGGTTCGGTATGCGGTGGCGAGGTTTCTTGTAGTGATGGCCGAGCTGAAGAGGCCGTGCTGGAACGAAAAGACGACGGTGCAAACCATTCTGGTAATTGGGATATGTTGAGTATCATGCTTTTGTTTCGGTTTTATTGTGTTATGGTTTGTTTCATTTCTATTGTGAACTGGATTTTTTGTTGGTTTTGTGTTTCGATTGAGCATTCTAATACAGAACTAAAGAACTCGGACTTGAATGGATTGATCGGGATTTAATACCCTGTATTGGTTGCGACGATAATGCATTGCTGTTTTGGTAGTCTGAGTAGTACTATTACGTACTAATATGCATTTGATTGCAGGACACCTTTCATTTTAACGTGAAAGCAAAGTCTGAGTCTTTGAAACATTGGCAGGGTCGGTTGAAGTTCCACGTTCTAGTTTGTCTGTTGTTAAGATGGAGATTGTTGGTGAACCCGTCGAAAAGCTTTTTCTTTGGGGTCACTCTGCTTGTAAATTGGGTAGCACAAACCACAATGGAGTTCTGGTGTTTGGTGGCTTTGGTGGCATGGGAAGACATGGACGGAGAAACGATTGTTTGCTACTTGATCCATTCTCTGGCTCGTTGAAAGGATTTGATGTAGAGGGCGGCCCGTCTCCACGCTTGAGTCATACAGCTTCTTTGGTTGGAGATAACATGTTTGTTATTGGAGGCAGGGCTGATCCTGAGAATATTCTGAGTGAGGTTTGGGTTCTAAATGCAGCTAGGAATGAATGGAAGTTCATAGAATGCTCTGGCAATATCTTCCCTTCCAGGTAGTGCTTTTACTGGTAGTTTTGTGCCCAATTATTGTTCTCTTTTTGCACTTGTATTCTTTTATTGGATTACTCGTTTCATAGCTATGATTAGGAGGTAATATTTCTCATTGGTGTCCTCTAAAAAGATTTTAAGCTATGCACCGAAGATCACTCAGTAAATATAAACTGCTATATCATTATAGACTAGCTAAAATTTTGTCTTCTTTTATGTCTTCAATTTACTTTACACAGGCATCGACATGCTGCAGCTGCTGTTGGCCCAAAGATATATGTATTTGGTGGACTTAACAATGATTTAATCTCCTCATCCTTCCATGTCCTTGACACAGTTAATATGCAATGGAAAGAGTTAACGGTCACTGGGGAGCAGCCATGTGCCCGGCATTCTCATTCTATGGTGGCATGTGGATCTCGTCTGTTTATGTTTGGAGGATACAATGGTGAGAAAGCACTTGGAGATTTATACAGCTTTAACATAGAAACATGTCAATGGAAAAAGGAAGAGGCAGTAGGAAGAAGTCCCCATGCAAGGTTCTCTCACTCAATGTTCAGTTACAAAAATTATATTGGTATCGTTGGTGGTTGTCCAGTTCGACAACATTTTGACGAGTTTTCAGTACTAGATTTGCGTTTCCATGTGTGGAGGCATGTGAAGCTCGATTCGATTGGCAAAAATTTGTTTCTGCGCAGCACAGCTAACGTTGTTGGTTATGATCTTGTTATGATTGGTGGTGGGGCATCTTGCTATGCATTTGGAACGAAGTTTAGTGAGCCGATGAAAATAAACTTGCTTCCTCTGACTTCTTTGGTTGATAATCTTAAACCAGTTGAAATTGGAGGAAGGCATATTTCTCATAGAAATGAAGTGGCAGAGAAAGATGAAGTGGCAGAGAAAGAAAGATATGGAGACTTTCGAGATCCGCATACCGAGCGTTTGCCAACTTTAACTGGAACGAAAGATTTGGGCATGGATTTTGAGAGTAAGTTATCTATCGTGAATTACAGAGATCAGCAGCTTGTGTCTTCTTACTGGGTTCTACAACTAGAAAGAAAATATGCCAAAACAGGAAAGGATATATTGAAGAAGTTTGGATGGTTAGATTTTGCGAGGAAGGTTTACTCTCGTGAAGATGGAATACATATCTGTTTTCCTGTTAATGAGAAATTCTGTAGTGTTTTTCCTGAAGAGCAGCGTTCTTTGCAAGATGCAGTTGAAGAACAGAATGGCCATTTATCTAAATCGGTTGAACAAGAAGGATCAGTTTCTAACGATGTCACATTTTTGAAAGCCTTGAATATTCTGAAGGAATTTGGTGCTACTAAGTTGGTGGATGAGGTCGTTGAAGCAAGGAAAGCTGCCAAATCTCCATTGTATATTATGAGTGAAGCTGTAGCCTCTCTGTTAGAGGATAAAGACCTACCTACGGGACTTCTTGAGGAGCTACCCTCAAGGTTTTTTTCAAATCGAATTCTATTATTGTTTATTTTTAATATTTATGAGTTAGAAATTTGATTATATGAGTTTGTTGCTTCACTTTTGCTGGCAGCCTCGCACTGTTATTGTCAGTGGATGCAATTTTCATTTACCCAGTTCTTTTTACTGAAACTTGTTCACTTTTTCTCTTTTCAAAGATGGGAACGACTCGGGGATATTATTGTGCTTCCAGTGTCATCTTTCAAGAATCCGTTATGGGACTCCATTGAGAAGGAGCTTTGGCCTACTATAGCCAAATCACTTAATACTCGTCGCCTTGCTCGTCAGGTAAGTTATGTACAAATTTTTTGTCAGACCATAGTTACATGTATAACTCTAAGTAAATGAGTATGCTGTTTTCCAAGGCCTGCTTCCCTTTCACTATAATCTGAGATATAGATATCTAATCTTCGTACCAAGTTCGACCAGCGAGCTGAAGGAAGTTCCTTGTACAGTTTCCTTGCCAAATGAGATTCTTGTGATTGTTTTCTTACTTTGTTTACTCAATAAATCATGCTTTCAAATATCTGGTACTTTTTAGGGGCGAGTTGCACAAACAGGTACTAGGGATAGTAGGTTGGAGATTCTTGTGGGCGATGGTGGCTGGGTTGATCATCGGGAAAATGGAATTATATATTCGTTTGACGCTACCAAGTGTATGTTCTCTTGGGGCAATCTTTCTGAGAAGCGACGCATGGCACAGCTGGACTGCAGAAATGAGGTTATTGTGGATTTGTTTGCCGGAATTGGATACTTTGTACTGCCATTTCTTGTCGGGTATATTATCATTTTGGCATTGTATTTCTTGTGCCTGATTCTTCAAGTTATATGGGCTCTCTGTCTCTCTCTCCCCCAATATACATATATATATGGATATATATTGTGTATGTGCACGCACCTTGCTTCTGTTTTAGTTGCGTTTCGCCTAAATGGAAGTTTGAAGTAGTGCTTGATGTATATTTCTCTCAGTTATGGAGAGCTGCATCTATTCTGCAATCCATACTATGTTATCAGTCTATCCATTACTTTCATTTTGAGACCGTGATAAAGAATAAACTTGTGCTGGTATTAGAATAAAAGAAAAGATTAGGCATGACATGCTAATGGAGATTCTTTATAGTCAAGGAAATTCAGAAACAGATTCTGAACTTCAAATTTAAATGTTCTTTAAAAGCACATTCTCCCTCAATAAGTACTTAAAACTTTGGTTGGTGGAATTTTGTTTCGGACATGCTGTGTGTTTTGCCCTGAATATTGATTTTTGTCATTAACCTTAACATAGTGACATTTTGCTGCCTAAGTTTTCCTATACTTAGTCTACAGAGTGATGTACTTTGTTTTTCCTCTTTGATTTTTTACTTGGTATTGCCTTGAGTGATGAAGTTTGGTTTAATTAGGGCCAAGGCAAAATTGGTTTATGCTTGTGAGTGGAACCCCCATGCTGTTGAGGCACTTAGACGTAATCTCCAATCAAATTCTGTAGCAGATCGTTGTATCGTACTTGAGGGAGATAACAGAGTTACTGCACCTAAGGTATGGTTGCTGATTGGTTTTCTTCAATTTATAAACTGATATGACAGTTATTATTGTTTTCTTCATCTCACTTAATGGTAGTGTTCATCCAAACAATAGGGCCTTTTAATTTTCCCCCAAAAGCCAAAAGGACTCTGACCGTTTTGAGAATTCACTGGTTCAAGGCCTTTTGAGATTGAAAATATGCATGTTCACTGACTGAGAAAAAATATGATGTAGGATAAGATGAGAATTTAGAAAGAGAATAGGTACAACAATAAAAAGTGATAGAATTTAGGAAGAAGTAGATGAATTGGTAGAAAAGCAATAAAGAATTAAGATAAGAACTCAGGAAGAAGAAGAAAACTCAATAATCACTCGATATTCATTCATGATCTGAAAAACAATTACATAGCTAAGCCTATTTATAGATAGGTAATTGGACACAACTAGAAAACTAGACATATTCTAGAAACTGATAGAAACGAGAAATTTAAAACTAGTTACTCAAAATTAAAGGGCTTGTTTGGTTCAACCATTCTATTCCATTGGTGGAAAACCCATTTGAATGAGTATTTGTTTCAACAACTCCAATTTTTCCATTCAAATGATCTTTTGGAATGAGCGTTTGTTTCAACAATTTAGTTTTTCTATTCAAATAGTTCATCAGTTACATCAACCATTGGAATGGGTTTTTTGTGTCTTGGATGAGAATAGAGGGGATGAGGTGTTTTTGAATGGTGCATTCCAAGGCTCTCATTCTAATTACAATTCATTCTACTGTTTTTCTATTCAAATGTCTCTAATTTCAATTATAACCTATTCTAGAATTTTCATTTAAATATACCTATTCGAATGGATAAACCAAATGGGGCTAAAAATAAACCTAATTTAATAATAATTATTATTATTATAGTATTACTAAAATATTCCTTTCCTATTCTTTATCAAAATATCTACTACAATTCAAATGACAGCCCACCGACTCACATTAGAACTCAATAATACCTTAAACCCATTTAATCGGGATCAGTTGAACGTGTAAATTTTCATAGTAAGTTCTAAGGTCAACCTCTAGATGAAGGAATTCTGTTTTGATTGCTAAAATCTCGGTTGTTTTCTTACAGGGAGTAGCCAACCGAGTTAATCTTGGTCTTCTTCCAACAAGTGAGGGTAGTTGGGTCATTGCTGTTAAGGCATTAAGGTGATATGTCTTAATAGTATATACATCCTTGTTTTTAATATTCAATTTTAACATTTTGTGTCTTTGTTTTAATATAATTGAACTAACATATGTTATTTGTTATCTGAAATGCTGCCTCATTTGTTTCGCTAATTCTCACCATTCCCATTCTCATTCTCATTCAAATGGGTGTTTGTTTCAATAATTCCAGTTTTTTCATTCAAATAAATGTTTGTTTCAATTGTTCAACTTTTCCATTCAGATTTCACGTCAGTCACTTCAACTATTGGTATAGTTTTTTTTCTTTTGAAACGAGAATGGAGGCCTCCTATTGTATTTGAATGTTACATTTCGATGTCTCCTGTTCTCATTTATAACCCATTCCATTTTGTTATACTTCATCTTCTATTCCAATTATAGCCCATTCCATTATTTTCATTTAAATGTAACCATTCAAATGTTTGAACCAAATGGGCAAAATTCTTAAAATTTGGGTCAGTACCATAACTAAGAAGATTAAGTTCTTATTCTTCATGATGTAAACTGTTTTAAACCTGTAGCTCTTCTGCTTGTTCCTTTATACTCTCTTGTACACACATTTTACAAAGCCTTTTGGTAGTACAGGAGTGAGGGTGGGATGCTACACATGCATGGGAATGTGAAGGACTCCGAGGAGGGTTCATGGGCAGAACATGTATCAAACTCAATAAGTGAGATTGCCAAGTCTGAAGGTAAATCAACTTCACACTCAAACTTCAAGCACTTTAATAAGATAATGCATTAGTCTTTCTTGACTTGAATAGCTGTTGAAATTTGTTGCTCTGCAGGTCTTTGTTGGGAAGTCTCTGTAGAACATTTGGAGAGAGTGAAATGGTATGCTCCACACATCCGTCATCTCGTTGCCGATGTGAGATGTAAACAGGTTCAGAAACTATAGTTGGAGCATTATATCTGTTGAAGGTAAAGATTAGTACCCGTATTTTCAAGGGGTCCCATGATGACACATTGGTCAGACTAAGGTTAAAGATTAGATTAGACTCCTAGGCTTGATGAGATCTCGAGGAAAATGCCCAAGTACTGAGGGTTTTGTGGTGAAGCATTGTTGTTAAACTCTGTATAGAGTTGCATACCCGACCATTGCCTCTCTAGAATCTGGATGGTTCTTTCAACAAAAACTGAGTTTAGTGGAACTTACATGGTTGCATTTACTACGAGATGGACACTTGGAAGTGTTTCTTTTAAGTGATAAATAAGATACGAAAGTCATATTTTTGTTATCAAACCGATATTTAAAACATTTGTCTGTTTGAATATTAAATCGAACTTAGAAAAATGATAATATGCCATTCAATCTGTCAGTCAAAGCAATGGGCCTCAATAATTAATTGATAAGCCTTGAAATCCCAACAACAAACAAGAGCGTTTTCATGGATAGCCAAAGTCAAAACAATATCTTTTGGACTACTGTGTCCTTAGATATGAACCATTTTAAAACTAAAACAATGATAACTTGTTTGTGAATTACTCTTTGGCGTGGACAGTGTCACTAAGATATTGGGGTAAATTGCGCATTGCAAGAAATAAAATATTGGGACTAATATTCAATTGTGTATCACTCGAGACTAAACTGTTTATTAGCATTGACTGTTTATTAGCATTGGTTTAATTGCACCAACTTTGCTTTGGTTTAATTAGTCTTTGGACTAATATTCTAAAAGGATGCAACTTGTTTATATAAGTATAGAATAGAATTTAAGCTTGCGGGAGTTTTGAGACTTTGAGTGTGTCAGCTAAAAGCATTATTGGATTAGTATATGATCACTGATCTTTGGTGCTTCACTCAATTTATAAAATGTCATAAAAAAGCACAATGGTCGTTGATATAAGAAATCAAAAAGTATGAGTGCCTCTCTCGTGCTCTCTAGGACTTTCCTACGGGTTCGCTGTGTAGGAGTTCATTACCAATTCTGATTGGTTTTGGTCGTTTTTGTGGGAAACGTTTAGTCTGTTTACCTATTTTGACTATATTTCCCATTTCTATTTTTTCCTTTCACGTCTTGATCTTCTTTCGTATTTCCCGATTGTATTTTCCACTGGAGTATTTCGATTTGCCTGGTCTCTATTTCTCTTTGGAGTAGATCATTCCTGCTTTATCTTTTATGCTTTATTGGCGTTATTGTTAGTCCCTGTTTCGCTATTATGGATCCAAAGGAAATTGCTAAACTTTGTGAACGATTGAATCTCGACGAACATGAGAGCCCAGTGCTGAAGATGAATCCGAACATGTACGAAGATGGCAAGGAGATGATGGAATTGTGTCTTGTCGGAAGGGTCTTTGGCAATAAAATCGTCAATAGGGAAGGTTTGAGTGATGTGGCAGAACAAGTTTGGCACACGTCTCGGAAGGTCAGAGTTGAATCGATGGGGGTAACCAACATTTTTATGTTTCACTTTGGCTGCAAGGCGGATCGGCAACGGGTAATCTCAGGGGTTCCATGGAATTTTGGCAACCAGTTGATGTCTCTTCTCAAACCAAAGGGAGTTGGTTTGGTGTCATCTATAGATTTCACAAAAATTCCATTCGAGATACAGTTTCACAATGTTCCTATTGTGTGTAAGAGTGATAAGTGTGCTAGACTATGGGGGGAATTGATCGGACCTATAATGGATACTGATACTGAAGGGCCAATGATGCTAGCTCGAGTGATTATTGATGTTACCAAACCACTACGCCTTGGGCTTCGAGTTTTCACTGATAATGACTCAGATGATGTTTCTATTCCTATCCAATATGAATATTTACTGGAGTTTTGTTTTGGCTGTGGGATTATTGGCCATAAACTACGAGAATGCCCAGAAGAGGAGGGATTGGTTAGTACTAGGAGGCCAAGGGTGAATAGATATGGGGACTGGCGGAAGGCATTCAACCTGAAGTAATGGAGAAAAGAGCGCAGAGAATGCAAAGGGAAAAGTCAATGGTCCGATTCTAATACTTCGTCTAGAAAATCTAGTGATAATAGTGATGATAATCGGTCTGAAGGCTTTGATACTATTGAAGCGACTATGAACTCGGAGGAAGAAGTAGGTCGTCTGGCTGTTATGGAGGCCCGTGAGCATAAGATTTTTTGTAACAATCAAGCGGTTGATGATTCTATTGGTACTGGTGCTGTTGCTCTTAAAAGGAAGGATGATATTCAAAATTCTAGTGTGATTAAGTCTTCAACAAGAGGGAAGGAAAAAATGGGTGAGGCTCGAGTACAGGAAGCGATGATGATGCTAAATAAGGAGGACAACACAGCTCCTTTTTGCAATACTAGTCAATATCAAATTGTTAGCACAGAAGAAACTGATATTCCATTGAAGTCTTTGCTTGATAATCCAGGTGCAATCTCTGGAAATAAAGCTAATAAGAAGGTATGTTGCTGGAAGCGTGTGTCCCGTATTAGTCCAGCTAGAGGTAAGAATACTAAAAAGCAAAGTGATACTTTTTGCAATACTAAATAAGGAGGACAACATGGCTCCTTTTTGCAATACTAGTCAATATTCGATTGTTAGCACAGAAGAAACTGATATTCCATTGAAGTCCTTGCTTGATAATCCAGGTGCAATCTCTGGAAATAAAGCTAATAAGAAAGTACGTTGCTAGATGCGTGTGTCTCGTATTAGTCCAGCTAGAGGTAAGAATACTAAAAAGCAAAGTGATACATTAGCATTGCATGTGACTAATAGTCCATTTATCAAGACTCTTATGCACGACTCTCCTGTTAGGAAGAAAAATCCAACACCCCAACGGAATGCTAGTAAAGGTAGCTCCCCTTCGAAAGGTACAAAACGGGGTGTTAAAAGATGTTTACCTATAAGTGCGAATGATTTATTTGTTGGTGACGTCCAAAAGAAAGGAAGAACTGAGGATGGTAATGAAGCAAATGTGGAAATGACTGACGCGGCGAGTCCTAGTTTACAGGACCGCCATTCACAATGAGTGTCGTATGCTGGAATGTACAGGGATTTGGGAATCCCTGTACATTACAAACCTTACGAGAATTGGTCCATAAGGTAGCCCCGAGTCTAGTTTTTTTATTTGAGACTAGACTAGCTGGTGGATTGGCAGAGAAAGTAAAGTATTCGGTGGGGTTCTCTAATAGCTTTGTGGTTAATTCCGAAGGTTGTAGTGGTGGTTTACTTTTGTTGTGGAATTATGATTGGCAAGTTACGATTAATTCGTTCTCCAAGGGTTACATTGATACTTCTGTTCAGTCGGCGGATGGTAAAAAGTGGAGGTTTACTGGTTTCTATGGTAACCCGAAACCTTATCTTCGCCATTTTTCGTGGCAATTACTTAGACGTCTAAAGCACCTGAATTCGTTACCATGGCTTTGTGGTGGGGATTTTAACGAAATTCTTTGCTTGTCGGAGAAAGCTGGAGGACGAGACAGAGTAGCTTCGGCAATGATTAATTTCCATACTGCTTTAACAGACTGTGGTTTAAGTGATTTGGGGTTTTCAGGTTCTCAATTTACCTGATAAACAAGCGTCCCAATGCCGAGTTTATTCAGGAAAGACTGGATAGATTTATTTGTTCAGATAATTGGCGTGGCCTTTTTGATACTTCGACTGTAGAGCATGGTGTTTTTTTATCTTCAGATCATTGTCCCTTGTTGTTGAAATTAGGACATAGCTTAGATTCTTCGACATTTGTAACTAACAGTGATTTCAAGTTTGAACCATTTTGGCTTCAAGATGATGGTTGTCGTGAGTTAGTGGAAAATGCATGGACTAGGGGTATTTTTTCTGGTAATGCTCTCTCTGATTTTCAGTCTAGTATGGTTAGATGTGCAAAAAACCTTAGGAGCTGGAGTGTTCAAACTTTTGGCTCCTTATGAAAGTCAATCACGTCTATTCGGAAAAAAATCTCTCGGTTATACAGAGCTAGTGATGTGGATGAAAGAATTACAGAGATTAAGTTCCTTGAGAATAAGCTTGAAGATCTCTTGTATAAAGAGGTGCACTATTGGAGACAGAAATCTCGAGATGAATGGCTTAAATCTGTTGATCGCAATACTATGTACTTCCATAAGAAAGCTTCCAACCGTAGAAAAAAGAATAGTATTACAAGACAAAGATAATGCAGGTGTTTGGAAAGACGAAAGGGAAGATTTAATTCAGATAATTGAAAGCTATTTTAGCTCTATCTTTCAGTCCTCTTACCCGAGTTCGGAAGACATGTAGCATGTTATTAATGCGATTCAACGGATTATAACTCCAGCCATGGCTAAATTCTTAGAATCACCTTTCACCTCGGATAATATAAAGACAGCTCTTTTCCAGATGGGGGGAACTAAAGCTCTGGGTCCTGACAGGTTTCGTGCTATTTTTTTATCAGAAGCATTGGAGTGTTGTGGGAGAAAGTATCTGTCGAGTTTGTTTGAGTGTTCTTAATGAAGGCTCATCGGTTAAACCTCTTAATTCAACTCATATAGTGCTTATTCCTAAGAAAAAAGACCCGGACTTGGTATCAGATTTTAGACCTATAAGCCTCTGCAATGTCATTTACAAAATCATTACTAAGGCATTGGCGAATAGGCTGAAAACTGTACTACCAGTTTTAATATCTGAGAACTAGAGTGCCTTTGTTCCAGCACGATTAATTTTTGATAATGCGATGATTGCCTTTGAGTCTCTCCATTCGCTCTGCCGACGATCTAATAGAAATAAAGGTTTTATGGCATTGAAGCTAGATATGAGTAAGGCATATGATAGAGTGGAGTAGATTTTTCTCAGGTCTATTATGCTTGGTATGGGATTTGGGAATCACTGGGTGGATAGAGTGATGGATTGTGTCTCTACATCTTCCTTTTCGGTAATTTTGAAGGGTAAGGCCGAAGGTCACATAATTCCGTCTCGAGGTCTCCGTCAAGGTTGCCCGCTATCTCCCTATTTATTCCTCTTGTGTGCTGAAACATTTTCCTCTTTGATTCATCAAGCTGAGAACAACGGAGATATTATCGGATTCCGATGTGCTAGAGATAGTCCTCGAATTAGCCATCTTTTCTTTGCGGATGACAATCTTATTTTCACTCGAGCTACTATTCAAGATGCAGAATCTTTGAAGCGTATTCTTCTTTGGTATGAGTGTGCCTCAGGTCAAAAAATTAACTTCG
>JXTC01000169.1:126622-188203 GCA_002914845.1 Trema orientale
AATGCTGGGACCTAATCTATCATAACCGTTTTGCTTCTATTGCTGATATTCTTTTTGCTCTATTTCGACATCTCTCTAAGGAGTTTTTTGAGCTGATTTGTGTTATACTATGGGCAATTTGGAACCGGAGGAATAATATGCTATTCAATGACTCTTTGAGATAGGCTACTACTCTTATTGACCGGTCTCAACATTATCTGTCATAATTTCAGCTTAACAAATGCCGCACAGAAAATTTGACTCCTAAATCAGCAGCTGTCGTTTCTTCGCAATAGCGGCGACCAGCCTTGGGTTGTTTAAAACTTAATATTGACGTAGCTGTTTTCGAGGGAGGTGATGATATTGGTATTGGTAGAATAATTCAGGACTCTGAAGGTGTGATCTTGACTTATTGGGCGCTGAAGGTAATTGGTGGATTTGATGTTTTAATGGCTGAATTAATTGTAATTAGAGAAGGCATTCGACTGGCTGTTGATTTTGGATGCCCTTTGCACGAAATAGAATCAGATTCATTGCTTGCTGTTCATGCAATTTCTCAGCCTCAACCCTTTTCTGCTGTAGCTTCAATTGTTCAAGATATCAATTTTCTTATTAGTTCTGCTGGTTATGGTTCTTGTCAGCATATTCCTCGTGCTAGTAATATGGTGGCCCATATTCTAGCTTCTTTTGCAATTCATTCTTTAGTGAATAAAGTATGGGGTGATTCATGTTCATACTTTATTTCAAAACATGTAATTGTAGATCTACAGCAATAAGAACATCCCAATTTCAGGAAAAAAACAAAAAGGAAATCAAAAAGTAACCTGTGTCGTTCTCACGCGCAGAACACTAAAAAACCATAACTCATAAGCATGATAACAATCCCTATTGAGTGAGTTTCTTATCCAAAAGAAAACCCAATTGAATGACTCGGTGGTAGCTTTCAAACAACTAGAATAATAATAATAATAGATTCCACATCTTTTCAATGTACAGTATGAGAGCAACATAAATTTACTCCTACTTGTGCCTTTAAATAAGATTCTACACGTGGCTGGTTTGGCTATAATACGTGTAGGAATTCCTCTATGTCCTAAATCCTAATAGACCCAATTTTTTTATTCATTTCATAATGAATCAGTCGTTGGTTTTTTTGACCAAAAACCCAGGTGAAGAGATTATTGTTGTCAAAACAAAACAATCTGCCGGTAGTTTGCATTTCCTGGAGTTCCCACTTTGTGGATCTCAAATGAATTGAGTGATTAGTAAGTTACAATATCGGATTTAGTGTAAACACTTAATGTAGTAATTAAAATGATTTAGCAACTTCTGATAATGTTATTGTCTTCAAAATTATTTTAATCATTAATTCATCAGTACTAGTCTTAAACATTTTCATAGTTGCATTTTAAGTCGGGAGTGTTTTTAGAACTCCACTAGTACTACTGAACTACAGACCCACTGCTCCAGAAAAAAAAAAAAAAAAAACACAAAACCTACAGACCCACTGGAAACCATGGTTGGGATCCTTTCAAAAGAAGTTTACAATGTCAAGTCTCGTGAGTCTTTACTGGACCACCCCCCAATGAGTCAGGCCACTCAAGGCTCCACCTTGTTAACTTTTTGGCCTCGACGCACTAAAGTTCAATGCACTAGAATATAAACTTCCAATGCACTAGAAAATAAACTGTCGGTGGCCACAAAAAAATAAAGCTGGTTTTTCTTTTTATTTTTTCTTTTCAGGGGTCCTAGTTTCTCTTCAATAAACTTTATATTTTTCTAATTATAACCTTTTATTTTATTTTATTTTTTTCCTACTTTTCCATCATTGATGGGAGTTTTATGGCTGGCTCTTCAACTAGACTACATACAAGATATTTTGAAAAAGAATTGGAGGGGCCTTCTTCTCCCTTCTAAAACAAGCCACAATAATTATGTGTATTTCTTCCATCTCCAAGTTGCTTGCTCACTTTGTCATTCTTTGATTTCAAATAATATTTCAAAATTTTCGTTGGCAGAGATAAAGAATGTGACAATTACTCTCCTTTCATTACATCATTTTATTGAGTGCTTCCTTTTCTTTTTTATTATAAAAATTACTTGTGAAACCATTTATTACCTTATTTGTGCATTAGGCTATTAGCTTTCCACATACTTAACAAACTATATCCTAATGAAATCGACATGGTCTCAATAATTCATATATATAAATGCTGCCAATCTACCGATACAAGGATGCGTCAGCTGATTGCCATCTCTCTCCTAGCTCTTCATATTGAAAAGCTTGGCTCATAAATGAGCTAGGAAAGAAAATTCGTTTAGTTTAACAGAAATTTAGATCTGATAATTAAGAGTATTAATCGTTATTCTATAGTTTTGAAACCTAACTATAGTGACAAATACGTCATTATCAAAGGAAGATATAGATTTGTCCCTTTTATGTATAATTACCTCTAAGCTTTCCATAAGGCTTCTTGGCTTCCCCAGCTTCCAACTTTCTTGAATTTGATTATACTATTATTAGCACTAATGATGCAAATTAAAAGTATATCGACTCGAAAGTGATCAAAGTTCTTGTAACTTTGGCTTTCTTTGTTTTTGTCTTCTTATCCCAAAAAAAAAAACAAAAAAACAAAAAAAACAAAAAACAAAAAACGTTAGAATCCAAGTAAATTGAGGAAAGACTTCAAGTACAAGCTTGTTTCATTTGATAAAGGGAAATTGTTAGTATCTTTTATTATTTGATTTCATTTTCATCTTTCCTTTTGAAAATTTTGGTACTGTATAGTATTAAGCTGCCATCCATATGTTGCAGTTATTTATTTATCTATTAATTTTTGCTAATCCATCTTTAGCGGAAAATGACTGCATTTGAGTGGGTGGTAAAACTTGGAGATACGACCAAATGAAGATAACCCTGCCAAAAAGAAAGAAAAAACAAAATAGTGAAAATAGCGACTGCATACATGCACACACATTGATAATCATGCATGCCTCTTATCCGATTATTATCCATTTTTATCAATACAAATATGTAAGACCATCTATCTTAAAATGGATATTTCGTTTTTGCCTCGAGATCCACCTCATTTAAATATAACATATATACATACATATAATATACATTTAGAATGTACGTATTCATAGTTAATTCCTCTTTGAAAATCGAGTACTATACCCCATATGACCCCACGTCAATTATTATTATTATTTTTTTCCTAATAGTTGGAGTTCCATAAATCATTCAGTTATTAATCACTTTTCATGATGGGTCACATTGCCCCTAAACATTAAATCTTTAACGCCTTCGTCCTCTTTTTTTTTTTTTGAGTAAATCCTTCATACTTTCCTTTCTTTATGATGCACCAAAACAATCTAAGTTAGACACTTAATTAATCCATACATTATTAAATAAATTCCTAACAACATGTAATTCCTCTTTTATTTTTTATTTTTTTTGAGAGGAATTCCTCTTTTAAGTTATTGCATAATTGCATTTACAGAGACTTAAAGACAATGTTATATATATCAAATTGCCTTCAAATATGTTTAGTTACCATAGCGATAGTGCAAAAGAATGGAAGTGAACCACTTCGAGTCCCACGAGAAGTTTGGAAACTTGACATATAGATGGTATTTGGAGGAGTGGTCCTTTTTTTATTATATTATTAGGACATATTTAAAATCTACGTGTTAATTAATAAATAAAATAATAGAAATAAGAGTGATTACATCACTGTTCTTGTATTTTTTTCTCAACAAGGATGAATAGCTATTAGCTACACTATCACAGTTCAATTACAATTGTCAAACACAGCATGTACCAAAGCAGTAAATCTTGAAAAATGAGTCTCATTGTTCATAATCATAACTGCTTTCGGCAGTTTGGATGAACTCAGTAAGAGACACTTCAAATTATTATTTGCCAACAATTTCGAAGCTTTTACTTTTTTCAGAAAGTAAATGCTCTAGTAATTACACGTCTTAAAAAAAGCACCACCCCGCCCGGGTCAAAAGCATCAGAATCCGAGTGTAATGACTAGTGTCCCCGCTTTGCTTTTATTTATTTATTTATTTGAGAAGATCTTCGGGAAAATTTATTTATAAGATGCCAAATCGGCTTCTAATACATCAAATAAAAGAATAATGCTATAGGGCATCAGTGGTGCCCAACACCACAGTGATGTGTCAGTCTGTCACTGGCTAATCATAATTATAATTTAAGTGGGGCCCATGTGGGACCCAGTTTATTAATTAAATCATCCAGTGACAAACAGACATGTCACTGTGGTGCTGGGCACCACTGGTGCCCCATAGCATTACTCCAAATAAAATAGAAGGAATATAACTCCATCTCCAGAAAAATAAAATAGAAGGAATATAGCTCCATCCCCAGAAAAATAAATACCAGACGTAAGACCCATAGCAGAATGTGGGCTATTACGTCACGAGAATTATGACAGCTATTATCACCTCTTATAAATAAGATAAGATCAACTACAACTTTGACAATTAAACCATCAGAAGATTCAAACGAGCGATTATTTACAAAATTAATATCATTCAAAACATCACTCTCAACAATATCAATAGAAAGACTACACGATGAGAAGCTAGAAGTAAACCTTCCCTTAAGGCCATCAATTCAGCTTGAAAAGCAAGAGTATGTACCGTCGAAATGCCTATAAGAGAAATCACAACTACGCCATCTGAATCCCCAGTAACAACCTTAAATCTCGCAAAACCATTCTCTTCACAAAATGCTGCATCGATATTCAATTTGTAGAGGCCCGCTGTAGGTGGAACCCAACACTTATCTTAATTACATTAATTATCCGTATAAAATACCATATGAATGAAGTAATGTGGAGATTATACGAGTATCCTATCTCTCTAATGAAAGTATCAGATACAAGGTAGATTTAGAGAGAATAAATGTGAATATAAGATATGATCTAGTTTGGCTCAAGTGATTTTTGTGAAAAAGTGGATTTGAAAGTTTGAATGACAAGTTTAGATCATACATTATTGGGTCCAAGGTAATTGTATATACTAACCATGCCGCTATTCAAAACTTACATGCAAAGAATGATGCCAAGCTCCGATTGATAAATTGGATCCTCTTGCTTCAAGAATTTGATGTAGAAGTTCGTGACAAAAATGGAAGTGAGAATACTGTAGAGGATCATCTTTCAAGGCTATAAGTTAAGAAGTGAAGGACAGCTTGAATATCAATGAAGTCTTCCTAGATGAGTAACTCTTTAGAGCACAGGTAAATCTTCCTTGGTTTGCTGATATTGTTAATTTTCTTACTTGTAAAGTGTTGCCACCTCGATTGTCTAGCCAATACAAGAGAAAATTTCTCTACGATGTGAGAAGCTGTCTTTAGAATGATCCAGTTCTATTCAAGAAGTACTTGGACCAAATAATCCAAATATGCATTCCAGAAAAAGAAGTTCGGGGTTCAAATGACAAGTAAGGGAAAGAGAGATACGATCTTCGGTAACTCATTAAAGCCCGAGTAACTACACCAGAAACTATAACGAGTGAAGAAAATGCATTCTCAAACACACACTTATTTTGGGCACCCCAAATAGACCAACAAAGATAGCAAAATAACTCGAAATCAAAATTAATTTAACACTGAAGCAACAAATACACACAGATTACTAAAAAGGCCACCTTTCAACAATCGTAATCGCTCCAAAAGAAAACTGCCATACCAGATTGGGTGAACCCTCTCATACAACCATAAGGCATGAATAGTAGACTCTTCTTCCATCTTACATAACAGACACCAAATCAAGCAAGATATATGACGTAGCTGGAGATAAACACCATTGGAAAAGCTTCAAGAAAGGCTCGCCATAAACATATTTTGACCTTTGAGGGTATGGAACATTTCCAAAGACTTCTCTACCATACAAAATCAGCACTAGTATTGGAGCTACTCCAACCCACACCCCTATTATAAGCAAGTTTATAACTACTTTTAACAGTATACATACTAGAGGGATCAAAATGCCATACTAATTTGTCAGATCTCCTTCTAACTCTTAGTGAAATTCATTTTATGGCATCCACATCAATAGGTAAGAAAACTTGTTCAAGAAAAGATATATGCCACTTGCTATTGAGAATAAAATCTGCCACCCTCCAAGATTCCGGCGTATCAAGTAAAGAAGTAATGGGTTTATAAGTGTGAAGTCGTAGTATCTAAGGATCCGAAAGTAGTTGAATACTAGTTCCATCACCTACATGCCACTGTAAACCCACTTTCAATAACTCCATTCCCTAAACTATATTTCTCCACACAAAAGAAGCATCACTACCAGCAGTGATTTCAATTACCTGACAGTCATAAAAATAATTGGCTCGCAAAACCTTGGTCATGAGAGAATCTGAAAAATGAATAATCCTCCAAGACTGCTTAGCTACCATTGCTTGATTGAATTCACTAAGGAAACGAAATCCTAAGCCGCCCATGTGTTTGGGCATACAAAGCTTGTCCCAACTCCCCCACCCAGTGCATCTTCAACTGCTCCCTTTTGCCTCCCCACCAATAGTTACAAATCATTCTTTCTAACTCCTCACAAAGAGTAAAGGGAAGCTTAAAAATGCCCATAGTATATGTCAGTATAGCTTATGCCACTACTTTAATTAGGACTTTCTTCCCACCTGCAGAGTAAAGATGACCATTCCAATTGTGCAACTTCTTCCAAACTTTTTTTTTTAATCACATTAAAGGTGCTTCTTTTATTCCGATCCAAAAAATTAGGAGACCTAAATAGGTATCATGAGCTTAGCTAACAGTAAGACCCATACACCCAAGGAACACATTGACCTGATCTAGAGGCATATTTGGACTAAATGTAACTGCTAACTTGGCTAAATTAATCTATTAACCATAACCCTTCTCGTAGATATTCAAGATCTTCTTAACTTCTCTCCCTTCCTCCAAGGATGCTTTACAAAATACCAAACTATCGTCTGAAAAAATAGATGACTAATAATTGGACCCCCCTTAGAGCAAGCAAATCCATGAAGTGAATGAGTAGCAATAGCATTATGAAAAAGAGATGATAAGCTTTCTACACAAAGGAGGAAAAGATAGGGTGAGAGAGGGCATCCTTGATGAATGTCTCTACTCAGAACAACCCTTCCTCGAATGGAGCCATTGACCTTAAAAGAGAACTGTGATGTTTCCACATAATCACAAAGCAGCTGTATCCACTTAGCATTCAGCTCTATTTTGACATAAATTGTTGCTAAGTATTTCCATTCCACCCGATCGTAGGCCTTACTCATATCTAGCTTTAGAGCCGCAAAACCCACCTTACCACCAGTTTTCCACCTTAGAAAGTGCATTGCTTCAAAAGCTATAATTGCATTATCTGAGATAAGTCTTTGGAGGACAAAAGCACTTTGTTCAAGAGATTATGGAAGAGCACATTTGAACCCATTAGCAACTGTTTTGGTGATTATTTTATAAATCACATTACAAAGACTAATATGACGGAAGTGGGAAACTTTCCTTGAACTCTTGATTTTCAGAATAAGCACTATATTGGTATTATTGAAATAACTAGTCGATCTCTCACCATTAAGAACCTTCAAACAAACTCCATTAAGCTCCCCAACAACCACATCCCAACATTTTTGAAAGAAAAATGGGTGAAAACCATCCAGGCCAAGGGCTTTACTATGGCTCATATCAAATAAAGCGTTCTTCATCTCATCACTTAAAAAATTCCTCTCCAAATGGACCTTTAACTCATTCGATAAAATAGAACTCCAAGTATTTAGAATAGGAAAAATATAGGAGGCATCATCGACTGAGGTAGATAAAATCGTAGAAAAATAATAAGAAATAATTCATGTAATTTGCTCCTCCTCATCTCACCATAACCTTCTTCATTTTCTAGCCTAATTATGTAATTTTTCTTATGTCTTTGGGAGGCTTTTGCATGGAAAAATTTCCTATTCCGATCCCTAAATTTACATCAGTCCATCCTACTACATTGTTTCCAATAGTGTTCTTTTAAGCTATAGAGTCTTATCCCTTTCTATCTCAAGAATTCTAACTCTATCCAAAGAAGAATTCAAATTAGCATATCTATTTAGCTCCTCAATCTCTTTAGACAGAGCCCTAATCTTCATCGGAATATAACCAAAAGTTTTTGTTCTCCATTTACTTAGAGCACCAGTTGCCCGCTCCAACTTTTTATTAAACAATCGTCCATCTCCTTCGCAATCCTCCTTAACCCATACAGACTTAATAACTCCCAAGCAATTCTCAACTGTAAGCCATATTGGCTCAAATAAAAACCAATGTTGTCTTCTTTTTTGATGAACTATAGCATATTGTGTATCGAGAACCAAATAGAGTGCTCTATGATTTGAACCCCATAAATCAATGCTAAAAACTTGAGCAAAAGGAAAAAAATCAAACCAGTTCATCGAATAAAAAACTCTATCCAGATGTTCTAAGACCAACCCATCATCATCATTTCCCCTAGCCCAAGTCATTTGTTCCTATATATAACCCAATCAGAGAGTTCACAATCAAGAATAACATTTTGGAAATATCTCATACCCTCAAAATCATAAAAGTTACCACCTTGTTTTTCCTGCATATACATGGTGGCATTGAAATCTCCAGCCACACACCAAGGAATAGAAGAAATGTCATTCAAACGACAAAGCAGTTCCCAAGAATGTTTACGACAACTCCGAAAGGGGTCACCAAGTATTACCCAGAGGGGAAGTCACAATAACATCAATGTACCACTTAGAGAAACTAAGAAGGCGAACATCCCAATCATCATACCATAAAAGAATAAGATTTCCACTGCGCCCCTCACTATCAACAACTATGTGATTTTTGAAATCTACTTTTCTCCCAAGAATTTGAGCTTTATAATCAAATAATTTGGTTTCTAATAAGAAGACCAAATTTAGGGAGGTATTAGAATTAAATCCCGTAATTTATCAATAACTCGAGTACTCCCCAATACTCGAGCATTCCATCATATACAACTCATTGTTCTTGGTCGGGTGTCGATATAACACCCACCAATCCCAAAGAATTTGTAACATTACCAAAAACCTTTCATTGTTTCGTCTCACTATCACTCTGCCTATCAACATTTTGTTCTTTCCTTTTCATACATAAGTGATCAAACTCTTTACTAGCACTAGCCCACGAAGCAATTCTAGCTTCGTTTTTCCATTTCCTATATATACCATTATTCAACAGTTCATTGTTAGCACTTCTAGCAGAAAATAGTAAAAGATTATCACTTTCTTCGTATGAATTGTGCTGCATAGTAGCTTCCGAGTCATCCAGGAGTGTTGACTCAACTATACTAGAGCCAGAACGAAGAGATGTTGGCAGAATTCATCTATTACATTCCTCTATAGCATCATCATGAGCCAACCTAATATTAGTACAAGGCAGATCACGTCCATTAGAGTCATTAATCCTAATAACACCTTTATTAATCAGAATATCCTTTTTTGGAATATCAATCTTCCGAATACAAGAAGAATCTGCACTTGTTGATGAGGACACGGCAAGTATGAGAACTTGGAATACAGATCCTATTCAAGTTCCCATTGGTCCAGTTACAAGAGTACGTGCCAAGAGATTCAAAAATGCATTAAGTAGGCTGATTCAAGACATTAGGGCTCAGGCATGTACATGAAGGCCCATTGATGGAGATGAACGAATTTCTAAGCCCATAACAAGCTTAATTCAAGTGCAAGAAAGTTAGTTGGCGTATAGAAATCTGATTTGTAAAGACTTGGACGCCAAATCATAGTTTACCTTCCTATTTTGGTTATTTAAGGTGTAAATTAGTAGTTACCCAAAACGATTTATTTGCTTATTTCCATTTGTTTAGTGGCATGTAATAGACTGAAAATTAAGGGATTAAAATCAGATTGATACCTTTTAACTGAGGCCGAATTTAGGTAGTTATTAGATGGTTAGTTTCCAACTTTCCTTTTCTGGTTTGGGTAAATTACCCTAGGTTTTTTTTTTTTTTTTTTTTGGAGCTTTTAGGACTGAAATTTTCGTGACCCTTATGTATATAAATAGCTATTAGCTTAATGAAAAGATCAGATTACAATTCATTAAAAATTGAGAGTTATTTTTCTTTGGTTCTTTGAGAACTTATTCGAACTTATCATAATTCTCTGTGGCGTTCATACATTGACTTATCAATCGAGTTCTCCATCCTTGATTTTGGCGTCTTCCTTTATATCAAGATTCACATTTTTTTATAGGTGTTGAGTCGAGGTTTTCCATCCAAATCTGATTGTAGAACGGTCCTAGGCATCATCCTTGTTTCGGATTTCGTCACAAGTTGACGGATTTTGTATCATTTGGTATCAAGAGCCGGATTCTAGTCTCAAGTTTATTCTATCCTTTATTTTTTTTTTCTCTTAGTCGTACCAGTTTATATCTCTTTCTTCTTTGTTTCATTTAAATCGTCCAAAAAAAAAAAGAAGAAAAAGAAGAAGAAGAAGAAGAATCAAGAAATTTGTGGCTGAATTAGAGAATTTTGATAGTGCTTCGGTAAAACAGCTGTAACTTTTGATCCAGTTATCGAAACAATACATATTATATATCAAATCGAAGCTTATTACGTACCATTCATCTTAGATTTCGAGCCCAAAATCTATAGTTTCCTTCACTTTCCGAGCCTTCAAAGTTTTCTATGCTTTTTTCTCTTGTTTCTTTATTTCGTATGGTCCTTCAAAGTTTTGTTTACGAATTTAAACCTAAGGTCTTCTTTTTCTTGAGTTTTCAATTTCTAAAAACTATTGTTCCAGATTACTACACTAAATCTGAATTTGGTTGGTGAGTTTTAGTGTAAATTGTTACAAAGAAATTATTCTACTATTTGTTTGAATTAGTTTGATAAGAACCTATAGAGAAATTATGAGTAGAGAAAGGCAAGAGTGGTGAGCACATTAGAGGGTAAAAGCCAATATGATATTTGAGTGAAATACGAGTGAAATTGAGTGATTCATTATTCGAGTGAAACACGTGAGAGAGTGTGTGAGGTCCTTTTTTTACTAATACTATTTTGCAGTATGTCAGACAACAGGGATAAAAACACCTCTAGAGATACATCGGGAGTGGGTGATCTGAAACTTCTAATGGAAACCTTAATTGGCGAGATGAGGAGGGTAATGAGAATAGAGATGGAGCAGGTGCATGAGCGGATAGATAGGATAGAGAACGCATGTATGGGGCAGCCACAAATCATTCCTAATGTGTGTAGAAGAGAGAGAGTTCAACCTAGGAAAGTGAGGGTTGATGATGAAGAGTATTATAGAGACACTTTTGGCAATGAAGATGATCGGGATTCTATTGTTGGCAATAGGAGGAATGGTGGGCAGTTTAGAAGAGCTAGGAATCGGAAAGATAATTCATTGGGTAGTATTAAGATGAAGATTCTGTCGTTCCAAGATAAAAACGATCCAGTAGCGAAACTTGAGTGGGAGAAGAAGGTTGAACTAGTATTCGATTACCACAATTACTCTGAGAATAAGAAGGTAAAGCTTGCTGCCATTGAATTTTCCGATTATAACATTGTTTGGTGGGATCAGTTGGTAATGAATAGGAGAAGAAATAGGGAGCATCCAATAGAGATATGGGAAGAGATGAAAACAATGATGAGAAAGAGGTTTGTTCCAAGCTATTACTACTGGGAATTATATAATAAGTTGCAAAGCCTTAGACAAGGTAATCGGAGTATATAGGAATATTATAAGGAGATGGAGGTTGCTATGATTCGAGTGAACATAGAGGAGGATCGTGAGGCTACCATGTCTAGATTCTTAGTTGGTTTGAATCGAAAAACTGCTAATGTGGTGGAATTACAACATTCTGTAGAGTTAGAGGATATGGTACACATGGCAATAAAAATTGAGAACTAACTCAAGAGGTGGGGGGTAGCACATGTCCAAGCCAAAATCCAAGTACATCCGCTTGGAAATCAAATCAATGGAAGAAGGATGAGAGGCAACCTACGATGACGCCAAAAACTGAGCAAAAGCAAGAAGTGACCAGTCATGTAAATCAAGATAAATCCGATTCTTCTACTTGTAGAAATCGTGATATCAAGTATTTTAAATATCAAGGAAGGGGTCACATAGCTAGTCAATGTCCAAATAAAAGAGTTATGGAGTTACAAGATGATAGTGAAATTGAAACCGAAGATGAAGATGACACAGATCCTATACCACCATTGGAGGATGTCGATGAAGAGGAATATCCTGCCTAAGGAGATTTGTTGGTAATAAGGAGAGCTTTAAGTGCACAAGTCAAAGAAGAAGAAGAGGTGCAACAAGAAAATATCTTTCATACTAGGTGCCACGTTCAAAACAAGGTACGTAGTATGATTATTAATGGTAGTAGTTGTACTAATGCTGTTAGCACTACTATAGTGGAGAAATTAGAGTTGCCAACCATCAAGCATCTCCGACCTTACAAGTTGCAATGGCTAAACGATAGTGGTGAAGTGAAGGTGAGTAAACAAGTGTTAGTTTCTTTTCGTATCGGAAAGTATGAAGATGAAATCTTGTGCGATGTGGTTCCAATGCAAGCTGGACACTTGTTACTAGGTCGACCATGGCAATTTAATAGGCATGTTAAACATAATGGCTTCATCAAAAAGTACTCGTTTGTACTTAATCAGCGACCAATCACTCGTGTACCTTTGACACCAAAAGAAGTTCATGAAGATCAAATGAGGTTGCAAAAAGAGAGTGAACAAAAAAGAAAGAGTAAAAAAGAGAGAGAGACTGAAGAAAAAAAGAAAGAAAATACAATTACAGATTTGGCCATTGAGAGAAAAACAGAGAGAAAACAAAACAATTTTTATGCAAAAACTAAAGAAATTAAGAGAGCGATGTTTTCGAACCAGCCAATAATTATACTCTTATACAAGGAGGCATTTTTAAACACTAACGATCTTGACCCTGTTTTGCATAGTTCTGTTGTTTCTCTGTTCTAGGAATTTGAGGATGTCTTTCCCGATAAGATGCCACATAGTTTGCCTCTAATAAGGAGAATAGAACATCAAATTGATTTGATATCCGGCGCTTCTATTCCAAACCGACTAGCCTATAGGAGTAACTCTGAGGAGACAAAGGAGCTTTAACGGCAGGTTAGTGAGTTAATAAAAAAGGGGTACGTTAGAGAAAGCATGAATCCATATGTAGTTCCGGTAATTTTGGCTCCTAAGAATGATGGATCATAGCGAATATGTGTTGATTGCCGAGCAATCAACAATATAACGGTAAAGTATCGTCATCTTATTCCTCGCTTAGATGATATGCTATATGAATTGCATGGGTCATGAGTATTTTCTAAAATTGATTTTAAAAGTGGATATCATCAAATTCGAATGAAAGAGGGTGATGAATGGAAAACTATATTCAAAATAAAATATGGTCTATATGAATGGTTAGTTATACCTTTTGGATTAACTAATGCTCCTAGCACTTTTATGAGATTAATGAACCATGTTTTGTATGCTTTTATTAGAAATTTCGTAGTTGTTTATTTTGATGATATTCTGGTTTATAGCAAAAACTTGGATGAACATGTAGTACATTTGAAATCTGTCTTAGATGTACTTAGAAAAGAAAAGTTGTTTGCTAATCTAAAGAAGTGTACCTTTTGCACTGATAAACTTGTGTTTTTAGGATTTGTTGTGAGTGCACAGGGTATACAGGTTGATGAGGAGAAGGTACGTGCCATCCAAGAGTGGCCAAGTCCCACGACTGTAGAAAATGTGAGAAGTTTTCATGGACTTACTAGTTTTTACTGGCGGTTTATGAAAGACTTTAGCACATTGGCCGCACCACTTACCGAAGTAATCAAAAAGAACATTGGATTCAAGTGGGAAGAAGAACAAGAGAAGGCGTTTCAACTGATCAAGCAAAAACTAACCAACGCCCCTTTATTATCTTTGCCTAACTTTAATAAAATGTTTAAAATTGAATGTGATGCTTCAGGTATTAGTATATATGCAGTTTTAATGCAGGAGGGACGACCAATTGCTTACTTCAGTGAGAAACTAAGTGGGGCAGCTTTAAACTACCCGACTTACGATAAGGAGTTGTATGCATTGGTTAGGTCTTTGGAGATATGGCAGCACTACCTATAGCCTAAAGAATTCGTGACTCATACAGATCATGAGTCCTTGAAGCACCTAAGAGGCCAACATAAGCTAAGCAAGAAACATGCCAGACGGGTTGAGTTCATTCAGATTTTTCCGTACATTATTCGATACAAACAAAGTAAGGAAAACATCGTCACAGATGCACTTTCTCGCAGGTATGTTTACTTTCTACTCTTGATGCTAAAATACTTATTTTTGAGCATATTAAAGAATTATATCCTTTAGACCATGACTTTTATGAAGAGTATGTATCTTGTAAAAAGATAGCCAATGGTAAGTACTTTAGGCATGAGAATTTCTTGTTTCAAGAAAATAAATTGTGCATATCAAATTGTTCTGTGTGAGATTTACTAGTGAGAGAATCACATGGGGGAGGTTTAATGGGACATTTTGGAGTTACAAAGACTTTAGCTGTTTTACAGGAACACTTCTATTGGCCACACATGAAACAGGATGTTGAGAGAATTTGTGGTAGATATGTCACGTGTAGGCAAGCAAAATCACGAGTGCAACCCTATGGTTTATACACTCCACTACCCATTCCTAGTGAGCCTTGGATTGATATTTCAATGGACTTTATGTTAGGTTTGCCTAGGTCTAAACGGGGTAGAGATTCTATTTTTGTAGTGGTGGATAGATTTTCTAAGATGGCACATTTTATTCCATGTCACGAAACTGATGATGCTTCCCATGTTGCTGATTTGTTCTTTAGAGAGATTGTAAGATTGCATGGCATGCCTAGAACAATTATTTTTGATAGAGATGCTAAGTCCTTGAGTTACTTCTGAAAGACTTTATGGGCTAAATTAGGAACTAAGTTGTTGTTTTCAACTACTTGTCATCTTCAAACTGAAGTAGTGAATAGAACTTTGTCTACTTTGTTGAGGGTTATTATTAAAAAGAATATCAAAACTTAAGAGGAGTGTTTACCGTATGTTGAGTTTGCTTATCATCGTTCTATTCATTTTGCTACTAAATTTTCACCACTTGAAATTGTTTATGGTTTTAATCCTTTAATTCTTTTAGATTTATCACCATTACCTTTGTCTGACCGTGTAAATTTAGATGGAAAAAGAAAAGCTAATCTTGTAAAGCAGATTCATGAAAAAGCAAAGTTCAATATCGAACGAAGAACTGAGTAGTACACCAAATAAGCAAATAAAAGCCAACAACAAGTAGTCTTTGAACCTGGAGATTGGGTTTGGTTACACATGCGAAAGGAGCGGTTTCCGACACAAAGGAAATCCAAGCTGCTACCTAGAGGAGATGGTCCTTTCCAAGTCTTGGAATAGATCAACGACAATGCATATAAGCTTGACTTGCCTAGTGAGTATAATGTAATTGCTACTTTCAATGTTTCTGATTTGAGTCCTTTTGATGCAGGTGATGAACTTGATTTGAGGACAAATCTTTTTCAAGAAGAGGGGAATGATGAGAACACGGCAAGTATAAGAGCTTAGAATGCAGATCCTATTCAAATTCCCATTGGTCTAGTTACAAGAGCAAGTACCAAGAGATTCAAAAATACATTAAGTGGGCTGATTCAAGACATTAGGGCTCAGGCATGCACATAGAGACCCATTGATGAAGATGAATGGATTTCTAAGCCCATAACAAGCTTAATTCAAGTACAAGAAAGTTAATTGGTGCATAGAAATCTGATTTATAAAGACTTGGACGTCAAGTCATAGTTTACCTTCCTATTTTGGTTATTTTAGGTGCAAATTGGTAGTTACACAAAATGATTTATTTACTTATTTCTATTTATTTAGTAGCGCGTAATAGGCTGAAAATTAAGGGATTAAAATTAGATAGATACCCTTTAATTGAGGCCGAATTTAGGTAGTTATTAGTTGGTTAGTTTCCAACTTTCTTTTTCTGGTTTGGGTAAATTACCTGAGGCGTTTTTTTTTTTTTTTTTTTTTTTTTTTTTGGCTTTTAGGACTGAAATTTTTGTGACCCTTATGTATATAAATAGCCATTAGCTTAATGAAAAGATTATATTATAATTCATTAAAAATTGAGAGTAATTTCTCTTTGGTTCTTTATGAACTTATTCGAACTTATCAGAATTCTCTGTGGCGTTCATCCCTTGACTTATCAATCGAATTTTCCATCCTTGATTGTGGCATCTTCCTTTATACTAAGGTTCACATCTCTTTATAGGTGTTGAGTTGAGGTTTCTCATTCGAATCTGATTATAGAACGGTTCTAGGCATCATCCTTGTTTCGGGTTTCGTCACAAGTTGATGGAGTTCGTATCACCTTTAGAGATAAATGGAGAACTACCCATTCGGACGACCAAATCCCCCACTGCCCCTTCAACCAAAAGGAGCTTTTAACCAAGCTCCATACAAGAAATTTTTCGGATGTTTTATCTCTTTCGGTACATCCGCTCTATATCTTTGAAGCACACGCCCCATCTTACTGCACACAAACAAAAGTCAGAGAGTCATTCATATTTAACATCGACCCAAAAGAATTATGTTGATCAGTCTGGCCTCACTTTAATTCTTCTCTTCAAAGGTTTGTGCAGATTATATCTAATACGAGACCTAGCAAAATGTCCCCAGCATCTCCCCTCATTATCCGACTCAACCTCCAAACAAGTCCCAATTTTCTTACTCACAAATCTCACAATCAACGCAGTCATATTACATAATGAGATATTAAATAATTGAATCCAAACAGAAAAGAACTTGAAATTCTGATGATCATCAATACCATAATCCTCTATTTTCATTAAAACTAGTGGACTTTTATCTAACACCCATGGTTCCCTCTCCAATACAAAAGCCTGATCCGCTTCGACAGCGAACAAGAAAATATTCAGATCACGTTCTAACTCCTATGTCATAAACTCAGGACCCAGTCTCCGCAGATCCTCCATAATGACTTTAAAATTATGTTTGTTATATATATGATCAATGAGGAGTTTCTCTATTAAACAACAATTAGATGCTCTTCTACCCTCGGCCACAAGGGTATCATCCAAATAGACTTTTTCTTCCTCTTCCTCTTTATCTATAATCTGCAAACTGTTGTTCATCCCGGTTTCAATCTCCTCCATAGTAATAGAAAGAATGATCAAAGAAGGAAAAATGCCCTAAACAGCCACCACAGCCCTAGGAGAAAACCCTAGACCTCGTCGCTCACAGAGAGAAAACACTCTCAGGAATACCTTGTTAAACGGAGACAACTTTTATTTAGGGGTTTATTTAATATTTGCTTCCCGAATTATGTTTAATATCTCACTATGACTCCTAAAAGGTTAAAATTCTCAATTTTGCCCTTTAAACCTCTAAGATAGTCAATTTTGTTAGGCAAATATTTCGAAAATGACAAGTATCATTACATAGAATTTTTTAAAAGAATAATGCTACAAGGCCCAATACCACATATTGTGTCATGCTGTTATTGGTTAATTATAATCATACTTTAGGTAAATTCTCTGTGGGATCTAATTTATTAATTAGAATTACCAAATTGTAGGGGTGTAAAAAGAGCCCGAAAGCCCAAAATCCGATGGGTTAGCCCGAAAAAAGCCTGATTCGAACTCGGCTCAAACCCAACATGGTCTGAGCCCGGCTTGAACCTGATTTTCCTTAAGGCTGGGCTTGGGTCTAGTACTTTTCATATGAACCCGGCCTGAAACTCGGCCCAAAACTCGAGCTTGAAACCCAAACCTAAAACCCGATTTAAAAAACTCAAAACTCAAACTTTTTTAGAGCCCAAACCCGAACCCGTCCAAACTCGAAAGTTTGGGTTTGGGCTGGGCTTGGGTGGCTTGATTTACACCCCTACCAAACTGACACATTATATAGTATTAGGTATCCCAAACATTGCTCTTTTTAAAATCCCAAATGAGAATTTCAAGCTCAAATCAGTAAAATGACACTTTCAATTTTTTGTCTCTTTGTCTAGATAATTAGTAGTTCCAAAACTGAAACGTTTAATAATTCAGAGGGCATATTAAAAGATTCTAAATAGTTGGGTGAAATTATAGAGATAAACCTTTTATTATTTTGTGAAACTTATCCTTCTTTACGTTATTTAAGTAGCACCAAACTAGAAAACCCCCCCAAAAAGAGCAACTTCTCACTGACCCTTCACTGAACAGAGTCTGGGACTGAGCAGTAATGGGCTCCAAAGCTCTCATCTTCTTCGCTTTGCTATCTTTCTCGGCAGTTTCTTCCCTCAAAACCGCTTCCGCAGCTGAAAATGAGGAAGACCCAGGTCTTGTTATGAACTTCTACAAGGACACATGCCCTCAAGCTGAAGATATCATCAAAGAACAAGTCAGGCTTTTGTACATGCGCCATAAGAACACTGCTTTCTCTTGGCTCAGAAACATCTTCCATGACTGTGCTGTTCAGGTATACTCGATTCTCATACCATATCTCTTCTTTCAAATACTCTTGTTTTTGTTTTCATCTGTTTTAATTAATTCAAGTTCTTTTTGTGTGTACAATAGTCTTGTGATGCTTCACTTTTGCTGGATTCAACAAGGAGGTCCTTGTCCGAGAAGGAGATGGACAGAAGCTTTGGGATGAGAAATTTCAGGTACATTGAGACCATCAAAGAAGCTGTCGAGAGAGAGTGCCCCGGCGTCGTTTCATGTGCTGATATTCTTGTGCTCTCTGCTAGAGATGGCATCGTTTCGGTAAGCTTTTTATTTTTATTTATTATTTCTGGTTAATTTCTTTATGTGATCTTGGCTTAAGAAGATAGATCTGAATGTGTATACGACTTAGCTTCATCTCTAAGTCGATAACTTTTAAGTTACATTGTTTGTCTTTGTACTTAATACTCTGCTTTTTTCTCTATACTGAGTAGTACTTGAGGTGTTATAATACGAATTGCATGACGGACCTAAAAGCTTTCTCTACATGAAATGTCTTCATTTTCTGAAAAAAAAAAAAAAAAGGAAACTCTTTTTTTCCTTCCTTTAATGCAAACTCATAGTACTCATGTTATGGTTCTAAGTAAGAAAGTTTTAACTGCTAGTACTACACTTCTTATTCTTTTGAGCTTAGCTTTTAGCATGTCTTTATTAACCATATTTTGTTGTTACTTTCTTCTCAGCTAGGAGGACCTTACATTCCTCTCAAAACAGGAAGAAGAGACGGTCGAAAAAGCAGGGCTGAAATCCTCGAGGAGTACCTCCCTGACCACAACGAAAGCATGTCCGTTGTGCTCGACAGGTTTGCTGCCATGGGCATTGACACCCCTGGACTCGTCGCCTTACTAGGTACATTTATACAAACACATCATATGGACATGTTACACATATGTAGATGTATCATGTATGTATGTATGTAAAGCTTGATTTTAAATTTTTAAATATTCTCGATGGTGAAAACAGGATCCCACAGTGTGGGCCGAACGCACTGCGTGAAGCTGGTCCACCGCCTGTACCCAGAAGTGGACCCGGCTCTGAACCCGGACCACGTGGAGCACATGCTGTACAAGTGCCCGGACTCCATTCCGGACCCGAAAGCGGTTCAATACGTGAGGAACGACCGGGGCACGCCCATGGTTCTGGACAACAACTACTACAGGAACATATTGGACAACAAGGGTCTTCTGATCGTGGACCATCAGCTGGCCACTGATAAGAGGACCAAGCCTTACGTGAAGAAGATGGCCAAGAGCCAGAGCTACTTCTTCAAGGAGTTCTCCAGAGCCATAACCATTCTCTCTGAGAACAACCCTTTGACTGGTAGCAAGGGTGAGATCAGAAAGCAGTGTAATGTTGCCAACAAGCTCCATTGAAGGCACAGTACTCCTTAATCATTATCATCATGTGTAAGTAAAACCACTTGGGAGTAGTGTTTTTCATGCTCCATGTTTATGATTTTAAGAATAAGAAGATGGTTTTTCTTTAGACGTATGGCAATGGCAGTACACTGCTCTAGTGGTAAAGATCAGGTTCATGTGTCTCACATCACATGGAGCAGCTAGTACTACTGGCGACTGCAATGTATTGTTTGTTTCCAAAGTTTAGTTTCTTGCTTAATTTCTTTGTTGTAGTGATGTGTTGGTGTACGGTTGAGATGGGGCCGGCCTGGTTCAATATTGGGATGTATGTATGTAATGGACGGTGGTGATCATGTTGTGTAATGTGGGCATGTATTGGAATGATGATGTTTATTCATGATGATTCATGCGTATATCATGTGCTATGCTATATGTAGCTCTCTTTAATGTGTGCGATCAATGATGATGAAGTGTGAGTGGGCGTTACAAGTGCCCACATTGAGTGGCAAAGGAGGAAATGAATAAAAGGGTACGTTAGGTTGGGTCCCAGATGAAAAAAGACAGAGAAAGATAGGATAAGATTTTCTTATATGTGCTTGTTTTACATGTATAATATGCATTTATAGCAAAGAACTATTCTACATTAACAAACCAATTGGTAGGGTCTAGAAAGAGATAAATAAATCAAAAGTAAAGACAAAACAATGGCGTGCGAGCGGAATAGATGGAGCTTTCATGGAGTCTAAATATTGTTAAGAGTACACGTTGTGCTCACGAGAGACCCCGATTTATTGCAGTAGCACTTGCCTAATTTGTCGGTAAGCCTGTCTTCATTTATGGTTGGCAACCATTTTGGGCCAACATCTTTCATAATCGGAGGCCCACCAATTGAATTAGAAAAGGCCCATCTTCTGATTAGAGAGGTAAAATATTGTTTTAGTAGAAAATTAATATATAGAGCTTATTATACAAATACGGGAAAAAGTCAAGAGCCTTAAAAAAATACGAAACGGATGAAACTATTAAAAAAATACGACGTATGATTGCTAACTTTTGGAAAAATATGGATATGCTGATGTCACTTGTCAGCTAACGAAATTTAAGAAAAAAAGAGGATAAAGAAAGCGTTGTGCTATTGCCAAATTGAAGTTTGTTGATGTCAGTACATGCCAAAGCCTACAGTGCTTCATCATTTTTAAAATTTTTTTTAATTTCTATAATTATTTTAGCTTTTTTTTTTCTTTGCCATCGTTTTGAATTTTTGCACATAATAAATTATATATTTTATACATGTGTGATTATTTTTGGAATTTATTTTTAATTCTTCTACCACAATTTTTTTGAATATATTTAAAAAAAATTAATTCCAAACCATAATTTTTTAGCAATAAAAACACCAAAACTCTTATTCTCATTTCTTGGATACTACAAATAACCTAAAATGATACCTATGGTAATTTATTTAATTTGATTATTATTTTCTATCAAAAAGAACATCCAACTCTCATTCAAAAATATACGAATACCATAAGTAACATAATAAGATACCTATGATGAGGTTTTTTTTTTTTTTTTTTTTTTTTTGAATTTCCTCAGAATACATAAGTAATTTGATAAGATACATAGAGTGACCTTTTTTTCCCCTAGTATATTAATGACGAATGTGTAACTCCCTTTCTAATTTCCTCATATACCATACACAAATTTCAATTTTTTCGGATAGTGTAAGTAACCAGGTAAGATAAAAATATTCTTTTTTTCAATTATATCCAACTCCTTTTTTCGATTGTGGATACCATAGGTAACTTAATAAGATACCTATGATTTTTTTTTTTCAATTTCTCCTGTTATTGTACATAGCATAGAAAGATAACTACAGCACTTTTTATTTTTATGATAATAAGCATCGTCTCATTCTCGTTCCAATTTCCCTAGATACCGAAAGTAACCAGGTATAATACCTATGGTAATATTCCTCTTTTTTATTTTTCTTTTCATAGAATTTTCAACTCTTTTTCCAATTTCACAAGTAACATAGGTAGCACTATAGGATACTTACGTAACTTTCTTTTCTTTTTTTTCTTTTTTTCATAATTTATCTAGTTATGAGATACCATACATAATTAGGTAAGATACTTACAGTAATTTATTTTTAGGCAAAAAAGAACGTCCAACACTCATTCTAATTTCTCCAAATACCATAAATATATAGCTAAGATCCTAGAGATACTTAGGGTAATATTCCTAAATATTTTTAGAATGACCAGCTCTATTCTATTATCCTATTATCATAGATGAGTCGCGAAAAAAGAGAGTGATCGATAGTATCCAAGTGGGTGATAGTTCTTAAATCACCTTCAACAAGAGAAAAGAAGAAACAAAGAAAGAAAAAAATTTATTTAAACAAGTTTGAAAGGACAAAAATTAATTTTTATTATTTAAAGTTAGTAAGATACCATAGGTAACTTACTAAGATACCTATATTTTTTTTTTTTAATTTATCTTGTTACCATACATAGCATAATAAGATACCTAAAGTAATTTTTCTTTTTATGACAATAAAAATCGTCGAGTTCTCATTTTAATTTCCCTAGATACCAGAAGTAACTAGCTAAGATACCTATAGTAATATTTCTCTTTTTTTTTTTCTATAGAATTTTTAACTCTCTTTCTAATTTCATAAGTAATATAGGTAGTACTATAGGATACTTATGTAATTTTTTTTTCTTTCTTTCTTTTTTTCACAATTTCTCTAGTTATGAAATACCATACATAACTAGTAAGATACTTACAGTAAATTTTTTTAGGCAAAAAGAAATGTCCAACGCTCATTCTAATTTCTCCAAATATCATAAATTTATAACTAAGATACCTAGAGATACCTAGGATAATATTCCTAAATATTTTTAGAACGACCAACTCTAATATATTATCCCATTATCATAGATGAGTCGGGAATGAAGAGAGTGATCGATAGTAACCAAGTGGGTGACCGTCTTTAAATCACTTTCAACAAGAGAAAAGAAGAAACAAAGAAAGAAAAAAATTATTTAAACAAGTTTCATTTAAAGTTAGTAAGATACCATAGGTAACTTATTAAGATATCTGTAGGGTATTTTTTTTTTTCAATTTATGTTGTTATCGTACATAATATAATAAGATACCTAAAGTAATTTATCTTTTCATGACAATAAAAATCATCGAGTTCTCATTCCAATTTCTCTAGATACCAAAAGTAACCAGGCAAGATACCTATAGTAATATTCCTATTTTTTTTATTTTTTTTCATAGAATATTTAACTCCCTTTCCAATTTCGCAGGTAACATAGATAACACTATAGGATTTTTATGTAACTTTCTTTTTTCTTTTTTTTTTTAATTCACAATTTCTATAGCTATGAGATACCATACATAATCAGGTAAGATACTTATAGTAATTTTTTTTTAGACAACAAAGAATGCCCAAAACTCATTCCAATTTCTTTGAATATCATATATTTACAACTAAGATACTTAGAGATACCTAGGGTAATATTCCTAAAATTTTTTAGAACGATCAACTCTAAACTATTATCCCATTATCACAGATGAGTTGGGAACAAAGAGAGTAACTAATGGTAACCAAGTGAGTAATCATCCTTAAATCGCCTATTAAAAATGTAGGATTCTCAAAAGAAAAAATATTAATTTTTATCATTTAAAGTTTCTATTTAAAAAACAAAAAGAAGAAGAAAAGAGCAAATGAACGTTTTTAAAGAATTAAAAGACGCAAAAGGAAAAAAATAAAATAAATAAATACAAAAACAAATAAAAAAACACGGGTAGTAAATAGGACAAAAAGACAAAAAGAAAGTGAAAACTAAAAAAATGAAATAAGAAAACCAAGTAATGAAAAAACAGAAAAAAAGTGAAAAAATTAAAGACAAAGGTAAGTACCTTTCTGACTTGCTGCGTAATGCAGTTTTATTTCATTTTTTTGGCCATGTGTATAACCACTTCTTGACACGCACACAATTTTTTATGTCAATCGTATTTCCGTATTTTGTAAATATGAGGTCGTATTTTTCAAAACATTAGCCTCCGCATACCGTATAAATCAAATGTTTGGGCCAAACATGGTACCGGCTCTAATTTCCTCTAATATATATGGCAAAAGTTGAATATTAAAGCTAATATTTCTAAAAGAAACTTCATTGAGGGGCTGTTACCGGTTACCGGTTTAGTAGATTGATTAAACAATAAAATTAGGCTAATACTCTGATGGTTGTTTCTTGTTAAATTGTTAAATATATAGCAGTTCAAGAATTCTAATATTTTTCTTTATAGCTGCCATCCATGACAATACCACTTAATTAATGGAGCTGATTCTTTGTGGGGGTGGAGGAAACAAATAGATTGTTCGACAAAGGCTGGCCTTGCTGGTGACAGTAAGAGGAGAGAGATGGGCGGGGGTGATGGTAAATGAGTAGATAACAATGTCTAACGGAAGTGACCATGTATCTTATGGAGTAACATGGAAACGACATAATAAATTTCATACGACATCAGACCTAAAAACGACAATCATTCAGCAAAGGACAAGAATCGACGTGTCTTATTGAAATGACGAGTGGCTACCTCCTTAGAACGACAAAAGAAAAAAGAGAAAAATATAAAACGACAGTGAAGTTCAAAAATGAAAACAAAACGACAGTGTATCTCGCATATTTTAAACTTTACATGAATGTTATATAAAGGACAAAACTATAAAAACGAAAACATCTCCTGGAAACGACTAACTGACAGAAAAGGACGTATACATTTAACTTTAAGGAAGGTCTACCAACGACAATAAATTTGCAAACGACAATTAGTGACGGAAAACGACAATAGCTTCTTACAAACGACTTAATTATTAAAAAGTTGAGCTTAAAATAGTGAGCTATGCATGGTTCTTGCCTAAAATCATCGTTCCTATTTGAGAAAAGGGAAAGAAAGAAAGACACAGCGTAACTTTCAAATACTAGTACTGTTACTTTCCAGCAAATGCGCAATTGATGAAAGTGCAAGCAGTAGAGTAGGGTAGCTTGATTTTACTATCTCCTCATTGAAGCTATAATATTGCACATCAGTTAATACATAACTTACATATGTCCACTGAGCAGCGGTGGCCCAAAAATGCATCACACGATCTATATGGTAAATCATTATTTGACTGATATTACTAAACTTACTAAACTACATGAGATACACATTTTAATAACTAGTGCATTTTTTTTCCCTCCTTTATGGCAACTTCCTAATCCTTCTTTGGCTGTGTACTGCTTGAACTGCTATCAGAATCACTACCATCTTCATTTAAGGCCATCTCATTTTTCCGGTCGCCTTCTGCGATTTTCGGGATCATAGGAGCGTAATAAGGCTGTGGACGAATGGAAATGTAGTTTCCAGGTGAAGGGAGAGACTGATAACCATATGTTGGTGCATAAGGAGCAGCAGTAGGATATGTGCTCGGGGGAGGCCAATACATGACTGCCGGGACAAAAGGATTTGCTGGCTGCGGTGAGAGCATGTGATGATGATATGGGGTCTGGTTAGGGAAGGAGACATTAGCACTAGAGTTGGCAATCAAAGAGCTGGAGATTTCTAATGGTGTCTGATGCCGAGAAGGGATAGACTGGTGATGAAATGCTGCCATAGCTTGAGTGTGAATGGAGGTATACCCCATTATCCCGAATTGAGCAGGAGGTCCCGAGTTCAAATGTGGCGAAATTTGGAGCCCTGAGGGTCTTTGTGTGTTATGATTATGGGGTTTAGTGATGGAGTTGGAGTTGGTTTGTTTCTTTACCTTTGATTTTGTAGAACAAGTCCTCCCCGTGAGTTGCTGGGAACTGGGACTAGCCTGTGGAAAAAGATGGCAAACAGTTATAGTAAATTGCAAAACTATCTTTGAATAGAAACAAATAATTAATTTAGCACTTTTGGAGCTTGAAACTGACATCTTTAATGCCATGAGAAAGCAGCTTTGCCCCTGACAGATGCTATAAATGATTTTTCTGGGAACTTGGTACAAGTCCCTTGCTACTTGTAATGTACTATATAGACAATTTGATTTGTAAACCACGTTCATCATTAGTAGCAAAGTAATAAAAGCTTTTCAATGGTTGACAAAACAATGAAGTAAAAAGATATCTGAATATTAAGCTTACAGTATCAGAAGTCAATGGATGTGGGAGAAATAACTCCTCTCCTGCAGTATCTTCATCTGTCCTGTAATAAAGAAGCTATGCATCAATTAAAGTAAGTTGAGAGTCGAAAGCAAAAACAGCAGTTGAATTAAAGATACTAACATATTCAGTAATATCTCTCGAGTGTTCTTTGCCTCAAGAAATAACTTAAAATTACACAAGCTTATCCAACTTAGCCAGACAGTTTATTCACCCTCTTAGAATTAATGAGAATGATTCAAAAGGGAAAAGAAACTATGTCTTCATTGTAGAATCTCAAATATTAGGCTTGGCTTTTGCTTCCAACCTTTTTATTCTGTATTTAACTCAGTAGTATGCCCTTTCTCACTTACCTATAATATTTCTGAAGCAAGTCTAAGTTCCGGTACTTGGTTTCCCTTTGAACCAGATCATCAGGAAAACCAGCCATGAAGAGAAGTGTAATGCCCAAGGCCTTGAAGAAGAAGCTCCCATTGCGAATATGAGCTAACATCGCCATTCGACAAATAAGTGGCCCAAATGACTTTAGCTTGTTCCTTCCCATTCGCTGCCTCACATATCTGGAACAAAATAACCAACATCTGGTTTTAAGACTTAAAAATGGCAATCTTAAGGACATGGCATTGATCATCACACATGATAATGGAAGAGATAAAAGATGAACAGAACTACTAGACTTGTGTTTGATAGGATAAGTTGCTAAAAATGTACTTACTCGTTTTGGGGAAGATTTCTTGTCCTTCCTCCATACTTTATGCACAGAAATAAGCATGATGGACAGCTAGAATCTGATGGACGCATAGCCTTCTCTTCCTCAAGTACCTGAATAGGACATAGTGTTGGGTTCTGTCTGTTTGGATAGAAAACTTTCCTCCGGACTCGAGGATTCTCATATAGAACATGCTCCTAATAAATGAAAAAAACCAATAAAATCAGTAATAGGATAAGAATATTGTCACACAGTTTGTAAAGGGCAATTTATAGGAGCCAAATCAGTTATTACGATCTTCATTAAGATGGTTTCATCATTATAGATAGCATTAAGTATCATTGTATCAGTTATTTCAACAGAACATAGCTTTGTATCGCCTTTTAAGTGCTGCCAAAACCAAAGTGGTCACTTTTGTAACGAATAAATAACCCACTGTAACACTATGAGTAGTGACATGTATTTTCCAGCTACCGTTTGGATACCTTTTTGATAGGATTTAAGAAACTACTAAATTAGTGATGTACTTGACTAATTTTGCTTACCCCAGGATTAGTAGGAGACTCATATGGTTCTCCCTTCCTCAAAATGGCAAAGTGATTAAAATCTAACTCATACATATCTTCACACCCATGCCTTATCCCAAGAGACGCGAAAACAATGATCTTCCTTATGGTGTGGGATTGAGCATTTTTCTGCTGAAGAGCTTCGGACTCGATTATTCTCTTCACTTCTCTTGGACAGAAGGCCACTTTCGGAGGCCTTTTATTATGTGACATGCTGCCTGATCCTGTGTGACAATTAGCATACCTCCCCAAATTAAGGATACCAGTTGGTGGGGCCTTATGATTTCTTATCACGTTTTCAACTTCCTTTCTGTTTTGATCTCTCGTCAGTTCCATCTCATCACAAATGGGCTGTGTTTCAGCTAGCTTCTCATTTGTATCTTGGTTCGCATGATGCGATGGCTCAACGACAACATAGTTTGCGTCGTTAGTAGTTCTCGAGCTTTCATTAGCTTCCACTTCTTTATGGTCATTGTTACTACCATCCTCTTCATGATAATCATCCTCACCATCATCACTATCATCTGTATCATCGCAATCTGCAGTGGACTCACCATCTTTGACTTTTTCATATTGCAAAAACTGTGTCTCATCCATGCTCATCCAGTTGACTAAACTGTCCTCTAGAGTTGAGTCTTTCAGAGCCAAGCATTTTGTTTCCTGGTTCTTCTCTGAAGAGGTTTCACTTTTGATAGTCTTTTCTGTTTCAGTTCCATTACTAGTTATCGTGTCTGTCTTCTGCTTCTTAAACTTTTTGAAGCTTGTTTCCCTCGGGGTAGGACAATTGCCCTGAAATATAACACAAGAATGCCCTTTAATGATATGATCCTTATAAATTTAATGTACTTGAGCTAATAAATAATGGATTATGATCCTTCTTAAAACATAAAGGCCACATTAAGATGTCTAAAATTGGTTCTCCACTGATTTATGATAGAAAACAATAAAGGAAGGTGACTCAATATATGGACAAAATGAAAACCAAGAACAAAAATGCAATAATCATACTTGTGCATCAGTGCAAAGAGGCTCCTTGCCTCTTTCCTGTATTTGAGCTTCAAGAAAAGAAATCTTCTCCATAAGCTCTGCATTCTTCTGTCTTTCCCTTTGTAACTCAGCTGAAATCTCAGCTATAAGGTTGACACTTTCTCCATTGACTTCTTGCTCTATAGCACATAATGCAGAAGCATTGACCAAGCTAGCGCAAGATTGAAGCTCAACCATTTGAAAGTACCATAAAAAAACCAATTTAAAAAAATTGAACCTTTGATCAATATCCACTAAAGTAAGGATATTTACCCACTACTCAAAAACGAAAGCAGAAACTCTCAAGATGAAAATATTGCAAGTAAATAGAGATTTGATAGCAAAAAAAAGTTAAAAATGCAAAATGGGTTGTCTAATTAGCTCCATTACAAGAAGAGAAAGCTCTTATCAGAGGTAGGACTTCTAGAAGTTTATGCAGAGTGGTGTGAGAGTACTATAAAACAGTGTCATAATATATGAGTATAAGCAGAGAACTAAATAGTTGAATGAGAAATGATCCAACATGTAATAGAGTCACAGACTATAAGATTAGTGCTCCAAAGTGTTATTCAGTTTAGGTAGAATGCAAGTCAAACTGTGGAAGAAGAAGAAGAAGAAGAAAACTCAAAGAGAAACAGAAGCAGAAGAAAGAGACAGCTCTAAGCAATGCTGGTTTTCATAAAGATCGAATATAGAAGTGATCGGATATTCGGAATAGGAGAAACCTTTCCGGGTTATCTTTCTTCTGTTTCGTGAAGTAAAGAGAGAGAGAGAGAGAGAGAGGATGGTATATTAGGCATGCAAGTCCACGTGCACCTCTTTCTCTCTCTGTCTTTGGATTCTGGGACTCCACATTTCAATTTCCTTCACCCCAAATGACAACTTTTCTCTTAAATAAAAATCCAAAATGACAATCTTTACTGCAAGATCCAATATTTAGAGTTAATGAAAGAAAACATATAAGGATTATAAGGAGTGCTACCTCCATTCTATTTTTCACTCGTGTATTTTGCGTGAGATTCCGTCATATTTTTCAGTACTATAAGACTGTAAAACAGTTAAGTAGAATCTACGTATCAAATTATAAAAATTAAAAGACACGAATAAAGTAGAATCTACGTATCAAATTATAAGACACGAATAAAAAAACAACGGAAAAAAGAGTACATTTAAGACTATACTTTGTTATATTTTCATCCCATTGGTGTCATCACCATGTTTCAATAAAACTATATGTTAAAGACCTCCGGACTTATCACTCAAGTTCTTTACTTTGGAAGTGCTTCCAGGCTGCACATTTTGTATTAACAATTAGTTTCGGTAAACTCTTAAAATATTTGGATCCCATTATGTTAGATAAGAAAACACTAAAACGGTTGGAGTTTTATATAAGGGGTTTGTTCTTTGTTTGATAAAAAACAACTCGTCTTCTCATATATATAAAAATCAGCACCATTGTCTTCTTATGTAAGTGGAAATGCTGGTAACCCATTTTTCTAGCATAGGTGAGGAGCATCCGAGGCACTGTTCATAATTATTAATATTATGTAATTACTTATAAATAATGGTTTTGTTTGCTATCCAAGTTAAAAATGCTATAACTTACCTACTTTCTTTGTAACAACAAACAAATGGTACCAAGAGAATGTCATAGCCTCATTGGTCAACTTTTACCTTATATTCCATTTAGTCTTGCTTATGTTGTTCACATTCCCTAGTGGATTATGTTGCTGATATGCTATTTTACTAGCCAAAACATGTTATGCATTTATATATAGATAACACCACATTTCAACTTTTATATCAAATTTTTTATACCAATATATGTGGCGTGTAACTTATCACCAACTAATTGGTGCATTAATACTTATCACAAATAGAATAAAAATTATCACCAATTAAGTAGTGACAAATCACATGCCACATTTGTTGGTATTAAAAATTTACTACAAAAGTTAGTACCTACAAAAGTTAATACCTCAAGCATTATACAAATGTGGTATGCGATTTGTCACCACTCAATTAGTGATAATGTTTATTCTATTTATGGTAAGTATTAACACACCAATTAATTAGTGATAAGTTACATGCCACATGTGTTGGTACAAAAAATTTAGTACAAAAGTTGGGACATATAATGTTATCCTATATATATATATATGGTGCCAATCTAATAGGTATTTTTTTTACCTATCAATAGGTATTATTTTTTTAGCCATTAAATAATGATCTAACGGCTACCATAATTTGAGTAATTAGAAAAAAAAATATATTAAAAATAAATACATATTATTTAATCATTTTCTCTTTCTACTTTTTACTATAAAAAACATGCGTGACTAATTTTAATTGGACAAAATAATACTTATAGATAGATAAAAAAAGAATATTGGTGCCCATATATATATATGGTTCTTTTGTTGTGTCTGTGTAATGCGTCTGTTGGTGAAAGCTAAGAAAAGATGCCAACTTCTTATCTTGAAGACAAATTCAGACAAAGGGGTTGCTAAGGAAACCTGAATTCCAAGTTCCGATGAGTGATCTTATTACTTTGATCTGAAGTGAATATAACAAACACAGTCACATATAAAGACATAAATATACACGCACGTATACATATATAAATATTTTATATGGGAATTTATATTATATCTGGTGTATAACATGTTTGGGCTAGAAATATAACATATCAGCAACATAATCCACTAAGGAACCAGCCTAAGCAAGACTAATTATTACTTAGGTCAGGAGTGAATGACCATTCTGAGATACCTCATTCCATAACCTGATTAAAGTTCAGAATAAACAAGAAAATAAGTTATATTGAAAACGAAACAAAATATAAATAAAAAGGAATTCATTTGGGCCTCTTAACTTGTACTTGTCAATGAATTGTCACCAATACCCCAAAGAAGAGAAACACAGCTCATTGTGGAAGTAGAGTATTATTGACCTTTGAGGCCACATTTAGTGCGCCGTATTGTATTGTATTGTATTGTGATGTATTGTATTGGATTGTATTGTATTGTATTATTCTATTACAGTACTATGTTTAGTGTTGCATTTGTATTAAGATATTGTATTAAAATGTTAATTTTGAAAAATACCATTTTTAAAATTTATTTAGGAAAATACCATTTTAAAAAAAATTTAGGAAAATACTACTGGTAAAATTACCACTTTTTAAAAAATGATTTACGAAAAAATCACTTTTGAGATATAAATTTAGAAAAATACCACTTTTAAAAATTTATTTATAAAAATACTACTTTTGAAAAGGATAAAGTGACGTGAGAGAGAAAGTGATAAGAGAGAAATTAAGAACAGAAAAAGTGAGGAGAGTGAGTGTTGTACAATACTACGTTAAAGTTAAAATTATGTAATACAGTGTAATACAGACATTTTATTCTGTATTATATAATACTCTCCTTATTATATTAAATTTTAATGTTGTATTAAATAATACAATACAAAGGCACAACCAAACACAGTATTATGTTTAATTAATACAATACAGAGTCCTTATAGAGTGTACCAAACATGACGTGAGTTCAAAACAAGATTGAGCCAATTATTAAATAATTGATGCAGAAATATCAAACTAGGGAGGAGGTATGATTACTGAAAGGAAAAGCTAAAAATTTTGGGGCCGTTTGGTTTGCCCATTCCATTCCATTGGAATGGAAAATCTATTTGAATGGGTGTTTGTTTCAACAACTTTAAATTTTCCATTCAAATGGTCTTTTGGAATGAGTGTTTGTTTCAACAATTTAGTTTTTTCATTCAAATGGTTCATCAGTCACATCAACTATTTGAATGGATTTTTGTGTCTTGGATGAGAATGGAGGGGAAGAGGTGTTTTTGAATGGTCCATTCCAATACTCCCATTCTAATTATAACCCATTCCACTATTTTTTCCATTCAAATGTCTTCCATTCCAATTATAACCCATTCCACAATTTCCATTCAAATACACACATTCAAATAGGCGAAACAAACGGGGCCTTTATGTCTGTCTTGACTGGCGAGTTCTGTGGCCACTTTTTTCAAGGTGAATTAATAAAGAAAATGTGTGCACACGTGCATATAATATGCTTAGTGGGGTACAATGCAGAACCAGAATACAACCTCACGTGGAATGGGAACTTAAATGCTTGTCTTTTTAATGCAATTTGTGTCAGGGGAATATGAAACTAAAACTTTGGATACCATCCTTCTAATTTTAAACAAAGTGTTCATCATATGAGCACTCTTGCTTTGCACTGAAAGAGACCACTTTTCAAATATAGTAAGTTCAGAGGACAAATTAAGCCTTGTTGCATGATAAATAAATCCAATCTAAGAAGGGCAAGTATAGTCTTTTCACTTGAAAAGGGGTGCCCCAAAGGTGAAAATCAGGGGAGTTGTGAACTAATGCCTTCAATAAAGTGTTGTTGAGGTTCTACAAAAGAATGTGCTGGTGAAGGGAAGGATTAGTACTATAATGAGTACACCACAGTACCACACCCGCCTTGATTCACTGCCCTTCTAGGGAAAATGTGCTGCTAAGGAGAAATTAGTTTTATGGTATTCATATTATATGAAAACCTTGGAGTTCAAGGGTTGCACGTTGAGAGTTGGGATATCAATAATCATGTATGTACTTAATTTTTAGTGTGGAGAGTGTGTGTATATATACATATATTAAGTGAAAACGATAAGGGAAAATAAGGAATCCGAGCTGGGTTGGCACCCTATCTCAATATCATAAACCAGAAAAGTACGTTTAAAAAAAAAACAAAAAAAAACCTCTCTTTTAATTAGCTTCACATGATGTGTTGTTTAAGATGTTTAGTCATGTCAAAGCAGTTAATTTCAGTGACTATAGGGCGTGTTTACAACATCGTGGAAATGTTTAAGATTATGATGGACCTAAGCTTTTTTGGCCCAGAAAGTAAACGGAGATTCTCCTAGATATTCTACACTATTATTTTAACTTTATCTTGTTTTTCTAAACGAACATGGATCAATTATCAAGAATGAGGTTTTAAATTTCATGTGGTTCCTCAGTTAGTGACATCCTTCAAAGAACTAATAGATATCAGATTACTCAAATCTTGGTCCATTGCATGTAACTATCATGGTGATTACTCCAACTATGCATATTCTTAGCTACCTGTGCTGAGGGAGCAATAGAACCACTCCCAACTCTGAGCTCTTTGGCTGCTTCTCTAAGTTGTTTGTTAATTAACCCAATATACAAATTTATATATATGGACATATATGCTTCAAATTATAAAAATTATTGGCCGGCCATGGGTGTCACATAACTCAGGTGGAGCAAACATGTGAGACAAGCAAAGCACTCGACTAAAATAATAATCCTCCCCTTCTCAATTCCACCAGTAGTCTCTACTTCTTTATTCAATTACAGCTAGAAGAGGGAGAAGGGTAAGAAAAAAAAAGAAACACAGTTTTCTTTAATTTCTACTAAGGATTCTCCCATGGATGCCTCTAGCTTGCCACATACTTTCCCTTCTTTTTATTGATTTAAATATTTACTCTCTTTTAGGAAGAGCTGTCACCATATGAAATGAGAGATATACTTCAATATATAAATCTCTGAGTAAAGTTAATAACAAATTACAAAGGATATCGGCAGTCAAGCCCCATAATACAAAATATCTGTCCTCCAAATCGAGATAGATGATTTGAATAGAAGTCATTCTAGATATTCAGGCTAGTGAGCAAAAACAAGAGATCACATACATTGTAACCAGAAAAATGTAAGTCAATAACTGGGATGTGCATAGAAACTAAGTTTCAACCTCAAACTGCCAATTTTTACGTTCAGGATGGCAAAAAGGATTCCTAGATAAAATCATCTTAACAATGGCCCAGCGTATCTTGCAGGATCACACCCCCTGGTGGAAAGGTTCCTGCACTGATTCCTCTAGGCACAGCCAAGCCACTCTTTGCAGCTTACTTTCAAGATAACACACATCGCTGTGTTCAACACTAACTAATGGTTCTAAAAGAGCTTTGCTGGTGGCCCACTTCTCATCATTGCACAGAATTCTGAGTAGTTGATTCTCCCATCCTATTTTAAAAGTATCAGTACCGAGATGACAACAAGAGAGTTACATAACTTTTTGAAAATAGATGAATAAAACTTACATTATCAGTATCAACCTCTGCAATTATTTCTTTGATATTGGCTTCATCACTAATTCCATGCTCCTTCATGGCAGTCTCTAATTCATCTCTCGTTATAAACCTGATATGAATGTGCAATGAACTTTGGCGACTTTCTTTGAATACCAAATGGCATATCTCCAAAAGAGTGAGTATAGCTTTTAATATAGCCAGCATTAACATAAAAATCACACTTACCCACTGCTGTCCTTATCAAAATATTGAAATACTTTGTATAGCTGCTCGTCTCTTTCTAGTCTGTGTCTGTGCATTGTAGCAGATATAAATTCAATGTAATCGATTGTTCCATTTCCATCCACATCAGCCTGATCAGTAAACCATACAGACTCACAAAAAGTTCCAGTTGAAAATGGAAAACAAGAGATGATATTAAGTAATAAGATAAAAGCTCCTAGAAAGTCGATTGCTTACAGCTTCCATGAGTTGCTTGACTTCAGTCTCTGTCAGCCGCGAACCAATACGAGCCAAACCTGATTTCAGTTCTTCATAGGTTATTGTTCCACTCTTGTCAGTATCCATGTTGGTGAACATTGCTTTAAGACCTTTAATTTCTTCCTCAGATAGATTCTCTGCAATGACCTGTAGGGAATTTACGAATGCAAACAACATTATTAATGGTAATAATTATCTAGACCGGTGCAGCTTGAAATTTGAAGAATATCGGTTTCAAGAAATAAAATCTCAAGAACCAGCAGGATATCATTCCAAATGGTAACTTAGCAATTTAGATTGAGTGCTCATTTTGATTAACTTACCTTTAAAGCAAGCTTCTTGAGCTTATTCATCGCCCTGAACTGCTTCATTCGGGAGAGAACCGCACTATCTATTGGCTCATCTGATGCCTCACCCTCTCTCAGCCAAGGGTGCTCTTTTCATACAGAATAGGATTGTTAGTCAGAAGCATGCAAGACAATTCATGAGGCAGATGTAATAGGGGAAAAATACAAAATGACATCAAATTATTTAATTTCTGACCGATGAGCAAAGATCACAATGCTAAAACATAGATTCAATGAAAATTACTCTTGGATGAAATTCCAAACTAGTTCATGTAACAACAGTGCTTTTTTGAAAAACATATTTCAAAGTGGTCATCACGTGAAGGAAAATTATGAGCACAATTGCATCCACAAAATGTTCTCTACTATTATGAAAAAGGTTTGATACCAAGAACTTGCGCAGAAGTAATTCTCTTTTTTGGGTCTTGGGTCAGCATCCTTTTGATTAGATCTTTGGCAGTGGTTGATATTGAAGGCCATGGTTGACTTTCAAAGTCAATTTCCCCTTCCAATATGGCATCAAATATTCCCTTTTCAGTTTCTGCAATGAAAAATAAGGATATTACTCCACTTTCTAATTGAACAGATCACTAAGAGAAGATACAACAAAAGAGAACATTGATTATTGAACTTGTATTTACCAGCCCAAAATGGAGGTACGCCACTGAGCAGAATATACAGAATAACTCCTGCACTCCAAACATCTATTTCTTTTCCATAATGACGGCGCAGTACTTCAGGTGCAACATAGTAAGCACTGCCTACTAGATCACGGTACACCTTCCCTGAGAAGATTTTCGTAAACATTGGTCAAACATAAATACTAACACTCTTGCTTCACACATCAGAAAATAATTTCCTTGAATGCAAAAGGCAATCATAATGTAAGAGAAAAAAGCATCTTTATGTACCAAAAGTTATAATGAGTCCAGCAGCTAGGAAACCAGATGCTAAGGATATCCATAATTGTAACTATGACATATCTTTGCCACACATTTCATAAAGATGATGTAATCTGATGTGAAATTTCTCTTCTTTTCCACTTCTTGTTGTTAAATTAAAGTTAAAATACAATGAAATCAAAACAAAGACAAAAAGTTCTCTCTCAAGCCCACCAAGATCATCTAAAATAGGTCAATTAGGAGGAAAAGTAGGGTACAAGTAACAGATTTCTCCCTCCACCCCTCCCAATTTTCCCTCTTTTATTTTTCTACATTGTCAGCAATCCTAGTCCGTGAACCAAATAGATGTTGAAATTAAAGGCGTGCCACCACCTTAATAGGGTGTTCTTTTAGGACAATTTCAACTAATTACTTAAAATACAAATGGGATCTTTAGAGAACACAAGAAGCACACGGGAAAAAAAGAACATTCATAACAAAAGAAAAAAGAACACAAACACAATACTCAATTAATGCACATGAAACTAGCCCCCGGCAAGTTCTTTAATAATACAAACTGAGTTGTAAAACTTGATTATCGAAACTGCCCAGCCCAAAAAGAAAAAAAAAAAAAAAAATCTACCGTTGCAAAAGTTCCTACGACTTAAAACTTCAAGAAGTAAATCCATAATACACTAAAGCCATAACTAAACCACTACAGGTCGTTACTTGTATATTGTAAGTTGCTTCTCTTGGTTATTTCAAATGGAACACGGTTATCTTAATCAGTAATACAACTGGAGAGAAAATTAGGAACACGGTCCCTGCAAGATCAACCAAATTGGCATCATAAATCAATCCAATTAGTTCAACAATCCAATTTCCTACCCCTATGTTATGGCATTGTTCCTTATCAGTTATCACCAACACACTAGAGACTAGACTATAAATAGAGATAAGTAAAAACGTCATAACAATTTATAACTCACCTTCCTCAATGAAAACAGACAACCCAAAATCAGCAGCCTTGAGCATTGCTCCTTTATCTTTGCTAGAGAACAAGAAATTTTCAGGCTTGAGATCACGATGGATCACACCCATAAAATGGCAAATGTGGACGACATTAGCAATGGCCCGGAAAAGCTCCGAGGCATCCCTTTCAGAATACTTCCCCTGAGCAATAATCCGATCAAAAAGCTCCAATCCAGCACAGAGCTCCATCACAAGGTGGACCGAGTACCTGTCCTCATAAGCTCCCTTGATCTCCACGATGTTGGGCTGCCCAGATAAATGCTGCATAATCTGAATCTCTCTCTTCACATCATCCCTATCACTCTTATTAACCAGCTTCCTCTTCAAAATGGATTTACATGCATAGGTGTGACCAGTAGAATTCTCAGTACACAAGTAAGTAATCCCAAACTGGCCTCTGCCCAGTTCTTTCCCCAGAGTGTAGTACTGCCTGACATCTTCAAAGGGTCTGCCCAGAATGGCATTTGGGGGTATTGGGTTGGCAGGAGCAGGAGCTGGGGCTGGGGTTGGCTGCGGCCGTGGTTCAGGGTTGGGTTTGGGAGGTGGGAAATGAGTCTGAGGTGCTGAAACTTTCTGGGTTTGAACAATGGGCTGTTGCTGCTGATGGGTTTGGTGAGGCCTGGAAGCACCACCACCAGATGGGGCTGATCCATAGCCATTCCCTGTACCACCTGGCCTTGGAGCCCCCTTCTTGCTTGTACAACAACCCATTTTTCTGAAACAGATAAGAGACTTTTGGTGATGGGAAAGAAGAAGAAAGATCCCACCTTTCTTGGGATTTTTTTTATTTTTATTTTGTTAAATTTTTCAGAGCAGGTCGTTTCCAGTGGACATGAAAAACATGTGGGGGAAGATAGAGAAGATGAGAATGTTGTTGAATAAGGCCAATCAACACAGGTACACTGATCTGTAATTTTCTTTTATAAGAAGGAAAAAAACAGCGTGGCTGGTATATGAGAAACCGTGTTAAAAATCCCATCTTTATAATTTTTTTTTTTTTTTTTTGTCTTTTTGGAAATTTTAAAGGTTTACATAATCTTTTTTGTTGAGTGAATATAGGAAATATTGTGGTCATTGTTTTTGACCTTTTGCATTAAGCGAGTTAGAGCAACCAGACAGAATCGTCAATGTAGTATTGTGTTGTAGCGTGTGCTGACATTAGGTGGGCTTTATTTTCTTACCACTCTTGAGAAAATCACGGTTTAATTTCCCACCGTAAGAATCTAGAAGACTAGGTTCCAATCAGGGCATATTTACTAATCCATATCGAGAGGAAAGGGAAAGTAAAAGGGGCCTAGTTACTAATCCATATCGAGAGGAAAGGGAAAGTAAAAGGCATTCTCTTTTCTTACAACAAATTGGTATGTAAATGCAGAAGTCATAATTTCCCTCTTTTATTATTTCTTATTCCTCTCCTTTCCTTTTCTCTCTATTTCCTTTCCACTTATTTCTAAACGCATCAGTATAGAAATGGTAGAAGAAAAAAAAAGGAGAGGACCTTATATAAGATATGGAGGAGAAAACAGTTTTTTTGTTCGTCTCTTTCCATTTGATTTTTAATTAAGTTTTGGACACTTATATTTATCTTTTCAAAAATAATGTCAAAAATACGAACTCCACAAAATAATTACTTTTCCATACGACTTTTAATGATATTTTTCTAAATACTTCAACTAGAAGTTAGTTTCTTGGGTTTGGGAAAACTTCGATGGAATGCGCATGAAAATAAGGTCGAAACTTCCTGGATGTGATGACAAGTGCTAATGCCAACTTCTCCATCTCTGGATATCTTGTTTCAGCATCAAGTAATCTTTTACTTACGTAGTATACAGGTCGCTGTATATTCTCTTCTTCCTGAATTAACGCAGCACTTGTCGCATATTTGGAAACAGTAAGGTACAAGTATAACTTTTCCCCTGGGTTTAGCTTCGATAAGAATGGAGGAGAACCCAAGTGTTTCTTCAATTCTTAGAATGCCTGCTCGCACTTCTCCATCCACTCGAACTTCTTTGAACCCTTCAACACTTAAAATAATTATTTTTTGGAGGTTGTATTTTTGGTATTATTTCTTAAAAAGTAGTGGAGAGTATCTTTTTCTCTTTTTAATTCAGTGTTGCGCATCTGTATCTAAAAATTTTATGCCAACTAATTCTTTGATCACTAATTGAATCCTTTGATTTGATCGAGAGGCTGAGATACTTTAATTGGCAGATACAGATTCTCACTATAGTTTTGCCGCTTAAAAAGAAATCTAATTTCTATGGAGTATAAATCATACTTATTTTGATGTTAGATATTAAACAAGTTTTTTAACTCGCGGGAGTATAATAAGTTAGTAATAAATTAATAAGTTAGTAATAACTTAATAATTTTTTACAATATAATGATATTTGTCTAAGATATAATAAGATATTATTCAAAATATTACAAAATACTTTTATATTGAAATAGACTAATAATTAGATTTACAGCTTTTGCTTTCTTTTTTTTTTTTTTTTTTGTTGCTCCTCTTCACTGCAATTAAAAAAAAATATTAGATTAAATTTTTTTTTAGGAAAATAATAAGGTTTTGCTGTTAAGATATGAGATATTTATTTTTTCATATAATTAAATTAATTACCTGATGAGTTTTCGCTTCCTTGATACTTCTGTTGATGTTGTTTCTGATCTGAAATGTAAAAATATATATATATATATATATTATTTAAATGATAGATCGTATATTATATATTTTTTAAGATTAAGTGTAAATTGATAGTGATATTTTACTTTTCTATAATTGTTTTTAGATCAGGTATTTTTGGATCAAGCGATATGACTAGTACTACTTCTGTTTTGGTAACGGTTGGTGGTGCTGAAATTGACAATATGGTGGATTCATCGTCATCAAATATTTTTGACACAATTGTGTCAATTAAAGCTCCTCTTATTCTAAAATAAACTTGAAATATTTTTGATTGTCCGTATAGTTGTCCGATTATTGGTGGTAATATTATTGGATCAGTGTAACTTTCCTCTATTATTAATACTGAGCATGGTTATTTTATCAAAACTTGAGCTGCTTTCCCGAATATTGTGATGAAATTGAATCCCGTTTCATCTTGAATTCTGGTATTTAATTTATACCTGTTGAAACAATATTGTGAAAAAAGAATTTAGTATAAAAAATAAGCAGAAATATTTTGATTAATGTTTAGTATTATAAACTATTATTTTTTTTATAAGTAGACTAATTAAAGAAATATTGATATAATTTATTTAATTATATGTTCTACCATAGAGTTGGGATTGGTGTTAGATGATCGTGTGTGTCACACCACCATCCACTTCCTGCTTCACGGACTTGTCTTGAACATTGGTGACAAGAATTATAGTACCAACCTTGATGTGTTTTAAATTTAAATATTATCGTTTTCACTGTGAATTTGATTCCCTGAAGGTAAAAAACATTTGATATTAGTCTAGGTTCTAATCTAGAATGATATTTTTATTAATATTATTATATTTATGTTAACCTGTTGAGTTAGTTGATCTAGTTTGTTTAGTTCTGTAATTATTTTTCTGTTTTACAATTTTTGCTACTCTAGTGGTTGTCTTTCTCTTAGAATAGGAGCTGGATAGAATTCAATATGCTATGTTGTGTTTGAAACCTGATTAATAAATTAATAAGAAAAGGATTAATATTTAATTAAGATAAATATAATAAGATTTTTTATTTTAATTCAAAGAAGCATAAAAGATAATAATTATCTTGTTTTTAATGTATTAGCTTCTGGTATGTCTATATTCATATAATATATTATTACACCTGTACTTGCAACATATATATTTCCTGTTTGACACAAAAATTTATGTTAGTTAATATATAATTTTAAAGAAATGAGTAATTTTATATACAAAGGTAAAATATAGTTATTGGTTACCTAGATATTATTTTATTGTCATAGATGTAAAGATGGTTATAGTTGGTTCCTCCATAGTATTTATAATATCTGTATTAAATGTTTTTGCTGTTTCACCCTACAAAGTGATTTGTAGTTTTTCACTCCTGTAGTTCAGACAAAATAATATTAAAGTATCGTCAAAATACAAAATTATTATTTTTTTAATATGTGAATGTTAATAATAAATGAATTACCTACCTGATGTTTTGTATTATCACTGTTTGCCTTGGTGTCATTTTTTCCTTAATCTCTGTATCTTCTAAGTCTTGTATTTCTATTAACATTCCTATAACATCTATTATAAGAGAAAAAGCGAAAGAAAAATTAATATAAGAAAATTTAAATAATTGTTAGTACATGTTTATCAGGAAATAATATTGTAATTAGTAATACCTGATAAGATATCTATTCTTGTAGGTAGTTGATTAAAATCTATGAAATAGAATTTATGCATCGGAATGTTTATTGTTAAGACTGTTATTGGAGCAAAGGACGTTGCTCTGGCAAACTGAAGCAATGCAGTATGGGGAACAACTTTGTATCTTGGTTTATTCGGTATGACATTAAAATTATTGATTCGATATACTTGTCCTTCAGTTATTTATTGCAAAATATGATCAGCATCTCGAGCTTTTATTGTTCCGTGGATTGCTTCGTGCTGCGTTTAAAAGAAAAACGTATTTGATTATTACATAGTATTGTATAATGCTAAATAATAAAAGGTATATGTATTAATTATAGTAAATTATGATATAATGTAGTATGATATAACGTAATTTAATACTATTATTTTTACCTCATGATCAACTAAAATACAATCCAAACTTATTAGATGTCCGGTTGTGTAATCATTATTGTACCAAAGTCTGATGATGTGAGTTTCGATCGCTCCGTAAATTTCATTTGGCTTGAGAGATCATATAGGTGTTGCCATTTTTGTTTTAGCTGCAAAAGGAAAAAAAAAAATTAATAACATGAAAATTTTATTTAAAATATTAAGAAATATAAATATAAATCTATATTAACATGAAATTTTCATAATACTCAACTAATAATGTAATTATTATACTTACATAATATTTAAATTTTCTTTATAAACTATATTTTTAATATGAGTTGGATATTTATTGATGGATTCATTTATTAGTATATGTAGTCCTTTAGGAGTTGTTACTCGTGATAAAACTACATATAATTGACCATGTGTAAAGATTTCATTTTTTAAATAAATGCCTACTTTATTTAGTGATTGTCCTTGGCTTTTATTTATTGTCATTGCATAATAGGTTTTTACAGGAAATTATCGCCTTTTTAAGGTGAATGGCCATTTGGATTCATTAGCGATTATTTCTATTCTTGGAATGTATGCTTTTTCATTTTTATTATCTGAACTTATGATTTGACCTTCTATAATTCTATTTATTAATTGTGTGGTGATAAGTTTTGTTCCATTGCATAATCCCATTGATTAGTTTAAATTTCACAATAATATTATTAGAGTTCCAATTTTAAGATTTAATTCATGTGGTGGTATGTCGTTAAAATTTAAAATACGTAAAAATTCTTGAGGATATAATAAATTAAGTTTATCAATGTTTTCAGTTGAAGCTATTATTGTATCGTAACTATAATATATTTTTGATTCATTTGGTATTAATATATATTATCAACTATACTATTTTTTGGGATTATTATTGCTTTATATCATATATAATCGATGTTATTAAAAAAATTTTCAAAGTCGTCGTATTTTAATTTCGAAATTTTTTCAATTAGATTTGATTCGTATTGTATTATATATTTTTTCGGTATTTTAATCCATGTTACATCTTCATTTTTAGGATCTTTTATTCCTTCTGCAGTACCATTTCTAATATTTAATATCCATTTTGAAAATTCTGAATTTTTTTTTTCTTGTTCTGTTGTATTAGGATTTTTTAATCTCATGTTTTCTGTTAGATATAGTAATTTAAAATATGGCCATAGATAAGAATTATTTATGCTCGTATTTATTATGTCTTCTTTTGTTCCAGCAGATATAACGGGCAAAATTTGCCGAAAATCACTGCCTAATATAATTGTCATTCCACCTAAAGGTTGGTCAAAATTATCTTTTAAATCTTGTAATGTTTTGTCTAAAGCTTCGAAACAATGCTTGTTATTCATTGGTGTTTCATCCCATAATATTTATGATATTTTTTCAATTAATTTTGCTAATTGAGTTCCTTTTTTGATGTGGCAGGTAGAAAATTTATCAGTTGATAAGGGTATTCGGAATCTTGAATGTGCGGTTTTACCTTTAGGTAATAATAATGAAGCTATTCCAGAAGATGCGACAGCTAAAACGATTCCATTATTTGATCTGACTTTTGTAATAACAGTATTCCATAGATAAGTTTTTCTGATACCACCATGTCCATAAATAAAGAATAAATCTTATTTTTTATTGTTTAATGATTCTATAATTTGTTCATAGATATAGCGTTGTTCATTATTTAAATTTTTTTCCAAAATAATATTTTCTTCTCGTAATTTATTTATGTCATAATCTAATTTTTCTCGCAAGAGTTTGTTATTTAAGTCATCAATTAATGTTCCAGTTGGTAACGGTAAGTTGAAATTTGTTAAAGTTGATGAATTTAAATTTGATTGTTTTTCTAATTTATATAGTACATAATTGTATAATTCATTTTCAGGAATTTGAAAGTTTAGGTTATTGAATAAGATTTTGATTCTGTGTAGAATATCTTCTGCCATAAGCTTCCAGTGATTTTCTAGTAATATTGTTGGACTATTTACATTAAAAAATAGTAAAATTATAGTAAATAATTGTCGCAATTGATGTTGTGTTGACCAAATGAAGCTTCTAATATTGATTCATTCCATTATTTGTCATCTCCTAATAAACTTAGTGCATTACATACTGCTTGATTTGTTGAATATGTGATACTATTAACAGTTCTTATAAATTCAAAGCTCGTTGTATCTTTTTAATGATTTAATAATAATTTTAGATAATATAATTCTTCAGAACTTGGATGGATATAAAAGGTTTGTCCAATTGAATATCTTGATTTTCTAGGAGTCCAAATTTTGTCTTTATTATTTCATACCCATTTAGTGGGGAATTATATATAAGAAAGTTGTCTGGCTTCTGTATTAATTTTATTAATTTCCATCTATTCTGTCAAAGTTGTTCTTTGGATTCCTGGTTGTCTGATTATATTATCTAGACGGTGGTTTGAATAGAATGTTATATTTTGCATGTGTGGTAAATGAACTGTTAATCTTTGTACTGCTAGATTTTTCTGATGTATAGGATATTCGTATAATCTCCACATAGTTTCATATGGTGTTATATACTGACAGTTAATATAGTTTTTTATTTCATCTATTTTTTTATAAATAATTTGTCCAGAGTGTTCTGTACATATATTATCTTCTATTATTGCTCTTATTTTATCTGGACCTTTTGTTAAATATTTAAATAAATATTTTATTAATATAGACTGTGAACATATTTCGACATTTATGTGAGCGTGGAGTTTTAAGCATAAATCTTTGTTATAAGGAACTACAAATCTGTTATCTAATTTAATACTTTCTTTTTATATGTAAAATGTTGTATTTCTATGTTTATACTTGATAAATCCATTTTCTTCAATGGTTGTATAAGGAATTTTTTTGAACAAACTGAGTTTTTCATGCATGGGGTATTTGTTTTAGCAGCTCCACATGGTCCATGCATCATAAATTCTACTATGATGCTATATTCTCATGGGTTTTTTGCAGAATCAGGTATTTCAGCTGAGATAAAATTATTTATTTGTGATGGTTCAGATAATTTTTCATTAGGATGTAACCAAAATAAAAAATGACAATGAGGTAGGCCACGCTTTTGAAATTCAACAACATATAAATCTACATAACAAAATAAAAGGTGTTAGTTATAATAAAAAAGATAAGAATTATTAATTTTTGTATAATTTTTTATTAAATCAAATAATATGTTCTTACCTGCAATAATTGTTCCGAAAATTTTGTCAGTATTAATAGTGGACAAAACTTGATTCAGTTTTATTTTAAAAATTTTTATAATTATATCTGGTCTGTCTTCAGGTCTTTGGCCAAGAATTTTATTCAAAGCACATGTAATTTCAGGCCATTTAGGATTACATGTAAATGTTATGAATAAGTTAGGATTTTCATATTGTCTACATATTGCCATTGCATCTTGATAATTCTGGATCATATATCTGGGACTTCCAGTATGGCTAGATGGAAGAATAATTTGTTTGCCAATTGCTCTGGCATCTGTGTCTCCTCTTGTAACAGCGTCTTGGGCGCCTTGATAAATTTCAGATCTTAAATTGTTTTGATTTTTTCTGACATAATCTAATCGATCTTCTTGAACAGAGGCATATTCATCAACTACATATTGTTGAAAAAGTCTTCCACTTTTGAATAAAATATTATTTACATTTTCACGTTGTTGTAATTGATAGTAATAGAATGCTCTCATAGGTATTCTATTTGTTGAAGATCGTTTTCCCAGTCTATTTAAATTCTAATTTAAATCAATTCTATAACCATCTTCTCTGTATAGAAATAAGAGTGGATATTGTAAGGCCATATAACATAGATATAATTTTGTGATTCTTTGTAAATTATCTGTTTTATCTTGAATTATAATGTCTCTTCCTTCTTCATATTCACCAATATCTCCAACAATTAGATCTCCTATATCATCTAAAGTAGGTAATTCGTATTGATTATTATCTATTGATCGTCGTCCTATCAGTCTTAATTTCATGGATGAGATTTCGTTTTCATTATATCTATCTTTAACCATCCAAATTTTTTTACTAATTTATTATTTTCATTAAGTATTTTAATTAGGCTTTCAACAATTAATTTTGTTAATCTTTTGAAGTATCATTGAATGAAAATATTGACATTCGATTTTCAATTTCATTTTCTGTGTCATATATATATAATTAGGAAAATCTTAGAGGATTATTATTCGTTGGTAATAATGATCCTATAAGATGATGTACTTGACTACTAATTTTGAAAATATATGGACCATCTGAATTTTTTGCATTTTATTCTATATTTGCTCTAAAAGATATAAAAGCAAACATAGAATTAAAAGTTCGGATATTTTTTCAGAAATGTGTACTTATGGGTCCTCCATAATAATCAAGTAATTGATCTAATATTAGAGGAGGATTTTTTATCAGAGGAAGTTTAACTTTTCCATTTTTATAACATTGATTGTATTTTGATGGATAAGTCCTTTTCGTAGACTCATCAAACCAAAAAGATGCGCCGCAATATTTATAGACGCAAGAACAATCTCCATGATCATGATATTTATTAATATCACCTGTAATATATGTTGAGTCATGCCTTGCAGTAAAAATCATCTCTCATATTTTGAAGTTAACAAACATGTGATTAAGAACTGATAATCTACTTGAGTGTGTAGCAAATGAAATTGAAAGGATCACAAGACATTCAAGAAAGATTATGGAATAGAGCTTGAAGACAAAATTCAAGATTACAAGACCTAGACTAAGCAAGGGTATATATATTTAGTTTTTGTACTTGAATACTTGTTTACACATAATATGATCTTAATGGCTCAAATTTTTTATAAAATTAAAAGTTTTCTAAGTAAAACTGTCAAAATCTATTTGTCCCAATTAACATAAGAAATTTATTTTAGACAAGCTTTTAAATTGATTTATGAATTTCTATAGTTCCTATATTACATAATAAATCAATTTATAAAGTCACATTTTGGAAATAATTGAAAAAGACTTGAAATAAAATTGAAAGATTGCTCTCGGATAGATTCGGTCTATCGAAAACCTGTTTTTGGTCTACCGATTCCCCTGCCTATTTTCAGCAAATTTTCAAATTCGACCGTTAGAACCGCACTACCAATGGCTATTTTTTCGGTCGACCAAAAACACATTTTCGGTCTACCGAAAGTGACAGAATGTCTGTCTAACAGCTATAAACGGCTAGTTTTCATTCAAGTCTATATATAGAGGCTTTTCTAACACTTGAAACTACTTTTGAATATTCCTACATTGCTTATATCATACCTTCAAAGTGTTCAAATCAATTTTTGTGAACCAAACTTTCAAATCCATTTTTTCACAAAAATTCATTGAGCCAAACTAGATTATATCTTGTGTGTTCATCTATTCTCACTAGGCCTACCTTGTATTATCTAAATTATTGTGAGAGACTCTAGTTGAGAGTATCAACAAAAATCTAAAATTACATTTGTGAGGTGAGGTTGACACCAGATTCATAAATAACCCGGTTTAGGTGAGATTAGCACCGGAGTCCAAACAATCCGTACTAGGTGTGATAGAGCCGGATTCAAGACTATTGTAAAGGCGTGAGTGTGCTTAAGGAGAAAGCACTTGCTGTGTAAAAGGGGTGGTCAAGCCCATTCTCTTGATCAAATAGTGGATAGCTCAAAGCGAGTTGCCAAGAGCCGGGGACGTAGACAAACCTTTGTGTTTGTTGAACCTCGTAAAAATAGTGTTTGCATTTCTCTATCCTTATCTCCGTTTCATTTATATGCAATTAATCTATTTTTACTTGACTGTCTCATTTACTCGCATTATTTACGAAGAATTTTTAAAATAGTCTACAAAAGTTTTTAAAACCCAATTCACCCCCCCTCTTGGGTTAGTTAGCCTTGGACTTACAATATAGTATTGAATAGAAACTAAAAGTGAGAAAATGTATAAAGAATTTAATTTATAATAAGGGCGCGTCTATAATAGGGGCGCCCCTACGTAGGGTCATGTCTATTCACCGTTGGATGAGAATCTGTATATAAATAGATTCTCCACAGATTCCCGTTATTCTCCACAGATTTCTATCCAACGATAATTAAGGCATGACCCTACGTAGGGACGCCCCTACCGTAGCCATCCCCTTATAATAATTATTTTTTTTTTTATTCTTGCGTAGGGTATAAAGAAATTACTATGTGTGTTGGAACTAGTAGAGGCCGATGGTTCTGTTGAAAATTTGTGAAGTTTGACATTGGAAGGAGCCTTGATCGATGAATATTTTTTGACACCATACTGGAATCCCCACATTGATGATCTGAATTATCATCATGACTAAATTCAAAGTCTTCATTTAGAAGACAATGATAACGGCATTTATGCTGATATCTTGATGAGGAAAAATCTCCTGACATTATTCTATTAATTATCAAATTAAAAGAATGAAAAAAAAGATGTTATTATGTTGATATTTCCTTATTAAAATAACTTATGGAATAACATAACGTCGTTATTTATATATAAAATAATTGAGTTACGAATGTATATTATTTATGTAAAATATGCTACTACTATCACCTTTTCTTTTTTCCCCTACTTTTCTTATATCGCTCTTACTGTATTTTTTTTTTCCGATTGAAATTGTGTCTTTCATGTATACATACTTCGGCATATTAATTATTTCAATCAGTGATATTTCTATTTTATTATCTAAGACGATGATAATCAGATCCTAGGGATAACACATAAATGTTGAGAATTTTTATATTGTTAAATCTTATTCTATTTTCTTTCTAGATTCTTAATATGGCCTTCTTTTTGAATTAAAATTGCATACTCTAATTATATAATTAAGAATATGAGCTAATTAAACTATTGGTATTTTCATATTGTTATTCAATGTCATTGCAATCAAACTTCAAATGCAATACCTTGATTACACAAAAAATAAAAGTCCTTTATTTTAATTATACAAAGTATTAAATCATACATATAATGAATACAAAATTAGGTACATAATCAGAATAAGATATCTTCAATAATTATATAACTAAATAAATTACAATCTTCTTTTCTTCTTTTCTTGTCTCTGTCCATAATAAAAACTTTATCCTTCTCTATATCAACGAAAGCAGCAAATGAAGGTAACAAAATTGCTCGCCAATCAGATATAACTAGTTTTTTATATCTAATATAATTACATAATATATACATATAAAATATATTTAAATAAGTACATAAATATATATAATAGTTGGCTCAGATATATCAGAGTATCATCAATGTATGGCAAATTTATGAAAGAATATATTTTCAGGTATTTATCTAACTACTTGAGAAATAGTTTTTTATTTATGGAAAAAGTAAAACATTTTTGACAATTAGATAAACACATGAAACATTATCTATATATGAAAAAAATCTGCCATATATATTATATTAATTGAGTAACAAAAATAAGATCATAGGATTATCACATAAGACTGCCCAAAAACTACCACGTGAACAATGGTTAAAAAAATGGACGGTAGACGGAGAAATATCAAAACAGAGCAAAGGCTTGATCAATGGATATCCAATGGATTGACCAAAGGGCAAGAGAAATGACCAAAAAACCAGAGCAAATCCCTAACCCCAATGTAAGGAAAATAGGGTAATTTAGTCAAATAAAAAAAAACGTAAAAGTGAAAAGACCAAATAACCATACCTGCTCATAAACCCCAAAGGTAATCTTAAGAGCAAAACCGTAACAATAAATTTACAACACATAGCCGAAACAAAATTATCTAAAGAACCCTCACCCAACATCTACTTTCCATAATGGTCTAAGGGTAGAGTCATAAAATCAGGCCACATGTATAAATCAAATTTATTAGAGAACAATAATATCCATCATACACGGCAATATTTTGGGCAGTTAACATGTTAATCCATATGATAAGAAAAACATGATCATCATCGCCAAATATATACAAAATATAATCAAAAAAGAATAAAATAATATTAAATAAAAGGGGAGAAAAAGGAAAAAAGAAAGAATAAACAAAAATAATTTAGAGAGAAAGAAACAAAAGAAGGAATAGAGATACTTTACAAAATACACAAACATAATTAACAAAGACAAAAAGGAGAGAAATCAGAAGCTGGATAAAAAGACCCAAGAAAAAGACAAATAGCACAAACACATTAAACACAGAAATATCAAAAGAAATATCTAAACAATTTAAACTATCCAATACAAAAACAAAGACATAAACATCCAAACAGGATAAACAGAGAACAAATAGTGTCTGTTAATTGATAAAGTAAAGATATATAACTGAATTCAAAGGCAACAGAATTTAATAAGACACTTGAATAGTATATAATATTAAATGCAACAACCAAGAAGTAAATACTTTGGCAGTATATGAATTAAACATAGAACAGATATAAATGAATGAATGAGGAAAACATATCTGTAAACATTTAACATAATAGAATAAAGCATAATTATAACTTGAACGAAGACAAAATGAGAAGAAGATAAAAGAACTTAGTAAAGAATAATGATACCTGAATTATTTCCAGAAAAGCCTTTTCAAACCAACTATAGAAACGTAGACATTATACAGAGAATAGAGAAGGTAATAAGGGCGCAATAAATACAGTGAAAGAGGATAAGTACAAGCAAGGTAAACTGTAAATATAGATGAAGATAGCAATAAATACGAATGAAGGAAACAATAAACGGGGATAAAGCTAGGAGTAAACAAGGTATAACCAACATAGTAAATATTTTGGGTATTTATACTACGACAACAATAAAGAAAATACAAAAAATATTAAAAAAATAAACTTTACACATGGCAATATCCAAAATATACATGTAATAAAAGTAAATATATTTAACAAAAGGAAAAAAGTCAAAAACTTACTCAATATGAATACATGAGATAAACATATAATAAAGAGAGGAGATATCTCATAAAAATATGTGAAAAACTCCAAAAATATATTCTAGAAATCATTTCCTTAATTTTCTTCTCTGTTTTCAACTATTTTTTAAATTTTTTTACTTTTTTCTTTTTCTTTTCCAACGTAAATAATACAAAAATATCAGAACAACTTTAAATAAACTTGTGCGAATAGGACTGAAATCATAAATGCAATTAGACAAATCATCAACAGCAAAGAGAAACATCATCATTACTATCAAAAAAATCTAAAAAATATAACAAATATCAAGCAAAACAATTAAAAAAAATAGAAAATAATCTAACAATGCTCTAGCAAATATTCTAGAAATCTAATACACACAAAAAAAAATCTCAAAATTAGTACATATATACACAAGTACATCATCTATATATTTCTATTAAGAGTATCGGGTAACACCGAATCAACCTCAACTTTTTTCTTTTTTTTTTCCTCCTATTTCTGTGAAAAGATCTCTTTCTCTCATATACAAAGTACATTATATCACAAATTCCTTTTTATTTTTTAAGATCCATTCCATAGTCTGTTTTTTTGCTAGAACTATTCTATATTTGATCTAGATATTTATGTAAGTAAACTTGAGAAACGGGTTGAATCCGAACAAGAACAACTGATAGATATTTATGTAAGTAAACTTGAGAAACGGGTTGAATCCGAACAAGAACAACTGATTGAAAAGCTTGAAGTTTTCAAGATCAAGGGCAAAGATAAGCAAGGCCGCAAGATCCTTCGCATAATTGGAAAATTCTTCCCTGCTCGGATATTGAGCGTTGAGGTTCTGAGAAAGTATTTGGAGGAGAATATATTTTCTCGATTGGGGAGGAAGAAATTCTGTGTGTTGTACGTACACAGAGGCGTTTAGAAGAGCGAGAACTTTCCTGGAATCTCAGCCCTACGATCGATCTTCGAGGCCATCCCGATCAACGTCAACGAGAATCTGGAGGCTGTCTATTTCGTCCATCCAGGGTTACAGTCCAGGCTCTTCCTCGCCACTTTTGGCCGTTTACTTTTCAGCGGAGGGTAAGAAAGTAATTAACTAATTATGAATTAATTAATAATTATGATAATAAGAAACTATTTAGTTTAGTTTAGTAGCAATCTATTCAAGTCAAGATTGGGTGCGCATTATCATTGCTTGAGCCCTGAAATTGGAATCGAATCTATAGTACTCTCTTGGTTTTGGTGTTCGTAAAATGCCAGTATTTGAATTTATGGCAATGCCAATTGCGCCGTATATCATTTTGGGTTGTCTGAATCTTGTTTAGTTCCGCCATATTCTTCTTCTTCTTGTAAATCGCTCCGTACGGCTTGTAGTCTCTGCCTCTACAGTCAAATATCTTCCTGGCTTCCAAGGACCATTGCCTTTTCATCTCGAATCCGGACATAGATAAAATTTTCTTATTTGAACTACACCGCATCGCAAATAAAGGGCATGATGATCGCATAAATGACGGGAATACGGTATGTTTTCTTTAGCAATCTCCTTGATCTTCCATATATCTCATTTTTTGCCCTTGATTTTGATCTTAATTCTCTCTATATACAGTCTAATACTATGCTGTAATGAATTCTATCTTTGCATTTGTATGATAGAATTGCATTATTCTCTATAACCTGTTTCAAAAAAAAAAAAAAAAAAACCTTCTATATTGTAACCGTTTCTTTTATTTGAAAACTATTATAACCCTTCCAATAACACCAAATTACCATGGTGTCTAATTGTTAGGTTGTTTATATGACTTAAATTCATTTAGCATTAAGTTAAAAAAACTATCATACAACTTGATCTTCAATTTTCAAATCTCAACGATTTTTGTGCAAGAATTTTTCCTTTGATACTCAATATTGAATTGCTATTCATATTGGTCTTCTCCGGTTTTAAAAAGGTACGCTCATGTTAGTTATTTCTTTTCATCAACTTATGATGAATAATCCTATATTGAGATGTTCTTTATCTCCCCTCGATGGGACTTTATATCTTCCCACAATGGGACTTTTATATCTCCCCACGATGGGACCTTTAATCTCCCCACGATGGGACTTTTATCCCCACGATGGGACTTTTATATCTCCCTACGATGGGACTTTGAATAACTTCCAATGATCTGGGGAAAAAGATGAAATGTTTTGATCTTCTTGAAGGAAAACAAGTGAGAACTAACTAATAGCAAAACAGATTGTCTGTTGTTCAAGTATCCCCCAATTTTTGTAAGTATTTCTTTAACTTCAATTCCAGTGAAAGTTACTACAATTATTAGTTTCATATATTTCTTTTATTTTGCTCCCAATAAATACCTCTCATATTTTGCTGTTCTTACTATTCCTGAATTTGTATCAGATACTAGTTTTGAATTTTCCTTTTAATTTTCTTAGAACTTCGACACCGCATACAACATGATGATATATCTCACATGAATTGGCTATTTGGAATATTAATAGGAGATACTTTTCTTATATCCTATCATTTTACAAGTAGTACAATTTTAGCAGTTATAATTTACATGCCTTTTAGAGAATTGTAGTTTTATGTGTTTATAATAAGTTTATAGATATGACAAATTCTAATGTTTAATAAGACTATTTGCAAGATTTTTGGTAGAATACGGAGGTCGGAGTTGACTATCAAAATAGTGTCTTTCCTTTTCTTATTAATTGGATTTTTTTTTTTTTTTTTTTTTTTGGAGAAAAAAAGGAGAAGAAGACCGAAGGAGGGAGACGTGTAGTTCTCCCCCTTCGGAAAACTGCTCTACACTACATGTGTTTGCATCTACTGAAGAGCAATAAAGTTCGCGAATTCTTGCTCACAATTCAAGAAAGATGCTCATGGTAGTTATGTTGTAAATGTTAGACGAAGGGGCTTCATGAGTTGGGATTCTCCTATAAGGTCAAAGATGTTGGCCTAAAATCTCCTATTTTAGGAGTCGAATGCATTGACGACGTTATACTGTTGTTGGGTGCATTTAGCTTTTTTTCTTTTTTTCCTAATATCGTGGTCAACCTTTTATATTTGGTTTGGCTATGATAATTAGAGGAGTAGAGAATTAGCTTATATTTTGGAAGAATCATTTCTGTTTCTTCCACTTCAAACTGTTATTGTAAACAACACCTTTTATAATAACAGTTTTGTTTGACCTAAAAAAAAAAAAAATATATTTCTATTAAGAATTATAACAAAAAACTAAAAAAAAGGCAATATCACAGCATTGCAAAGAAATTAAATAAATAAAATAACTAACAAATTAATAACCAAAAAAGCCCAACCAAAATAACTAAAAAACCAAGCCCAATCTCAAAGCCACAAAGCCCAACAAAAAAAGAGTCCAATCGGCCTGTTGACAAAAATTGAACCCGAAACAACCATATGCAGGAATCGAAGCCCAAATAAAAAACCTAAACCACAGAAAGAGCAAATAAACCCCAAAGATAATCAACAAACATTTCCACGGCAACAGAAGATTCACAAAAATACAAATGATTTGATATATAAATAAACAAAAATTTTAATTAAAAAATCATTCAAAACATAAAGAATATTGCACTCAAAAATATATATATGTTAAAAGATAAAGTTTCAATGCAGGAAAATACCAGAGAAATTAGATCCATGCCATCCGGCCTAAATGAACGAACCCAAAACTGAAGCGCAGAAGATAAAGAGGGAGAGAAAGGCAATCAAGACTGTAGAACACAGAGAAGAAACCTCAAAGGAAGAAGAGGAAAACTGAGAGTTTAGAACCAAAAAAAAAATCAAATAATAAAACCAAAAACACCATAATCTCAAAGAGGAATAGAAAGAGACGATCTGTAGAGAGAGAGAACCAGACGTGAAAAGCAAAGAGAGAAGAAAAAAAGAAGACATTCAAGAGAGAGAGACGAAATTGATCAGAAGGTATCGAATACAACACCCAAAGCCTCAGCAAAATGACCAAAGACCCAGCTCAACCCCTAAATTAAATGAAACAAACACAGGGTAATTTCATCAAATCACGAAAAAAGACAACCGTAAAAAGACCAAATAACCAGACCTAGACACAAACCCAACACTAATCTTAAGGGCAAAATCGTAATAATGGACATCCGGTCCATCTCTCCTCAACCCACACGAAATTACCTGTAAACCCCCCACCCAACAACACTCCTGCCACACACCAAGGGCAAAACAGTCAAATCGCATCATGCAAAAGCACCCAAAAAAAAAAGCTACTATTATTTGTACAGTGTTTCACGTTATTTGTACAGTAGTTTTCTGCACCACTTTAGTACATATAAATAAAGGGCGCGTCTACAGTAAGGGCGTCTCTGCGTAAGGCCCTGTCTATACAACATTTGATGGGAATTTGTGTCACAGATTCTCGTTATTCCCCATAGATTCCCATCAAGCGGTGTATAAAGAGTGGCCCTACGTAGAGACGCCCCTACTGTAGCCCTCTCCATAAATAATATGTATATATATATATATTCCATTTCGGCCTAAGCTAATTTGAAGAACTTATTAAGAATAAGGGGATGGCTACGGTAAGGGTGTCCCTACGTAGGGTCATGCTTTAATTATCGTTGGATGGGAATCTGTGGGGAATAACGGGAATCTGTGGATAATCTATTTATATACAGATTCCCATCCAACAGTGAATAGACAGGACCCTACGTAGGGGCGCTCCTACTGTAGACGCGCCCTAAGAATAAATTAAGAAAAGAGTTCAAAAAAATGAAATAAAATTGTTTTCCTTTGTATTTATGCCCCTATTCAAAAAAGATTTCTTGCTTTGCCACTACTTACAAGCTAAATTTAAAAAAAAAAAATTAAAACAAAATTGGCACCAATAGTCCTTCAACTTTTTGAAGCTTGACACTTTGGTCCATGAATAAATAAATGTTTTAATTAGTCCTTAAATTTATGTTTAATTGTTAATTTAGTTCAAATTTTTAAGGGCGCATCTACAGTAGGGGCGTCCCTGCGTAGGGCCTGTCTATACACCGTTTGATGGGAATCTGTGTATAAACAGATTCCCCACAGATTCCCATCAAACGGTGTATAAAAGATGGCCCTACGTAGGGGCGCCCCTACTGTAGCCCTCCCCAATTTTTAATACTGTTAAATCTGAGACAAAATTCTCAAATATATATCACATGCTCAGTTGAAAACATAAAATTAGAAACAAAAATAGAAAAACAAATATAGATTTTAATTTTTTAGCTATCTTGTCACTGCCATTTTCTTCTTCCCAATTTTCTCTAAAAAATCAAAATTAGGCTTCTTTCTTTCGAATTTTCTACCCAAAAACTTTGAAAGTTTCTAACTTGAACAGTAGTATACTTCTATCCAAAATTTAACAATTTTAGCGATTTGGACTAAATTAGCACTTAAATATAAATTCAAGAACTAATTAGGCTATTTATTTAACTCAATAATGAGATTGTTACATTTCTAAAAGTTCAACCATTTATCCAAAAAAAAAAAAAAAAAAATCAAGAACATGTGGCAAGACATCTCTAACATTAATGCTAGACTTGATGCGTCTCCACTATTGTTATGAGATTCTTTTATTATTTTTATTTATAAGAAGTCTACACCATTATTTTGTAGTTTATATACTTTTTTTTTTGGGGTCGAAATGGAGCTCACTGATAGCGTTTTGGACAAAATAACTTTTTTAATGTTCTTTTGTAGAGGTGTCTATAATACAACCCCCAAAAGGGAAGCACCAGTATAACCTCCATCTAATGGCTGAAAATTGATCCAAAGCATAAGTTGGCCCATAGATTGTAAGGATCCAATAAATCTGCTCATATTAGATTAAAAAAATTGACATATTTAAAAAAAAAAGAAATAGAAATAGAAATAGAAGAGAAATAGAAATAGAAATAGAAGTAATCTTTACTCACTCTTATATATTTGATATACTTAATTTCCAATAGTAATTATTTCTGCTTTGAATATATTGAATGAGCTACACTTTGTGTATTAGATTGATTGTGCTCATCACTGTTGATTTATTAAAACTATCATCAACTGCAGAGTTATTTTGTTAATATGATAGCTAATGGTGAATTAGATCCTTCTTTGCAACCAGTGATCCGTAAGGATTTATGAGTTATATATTCGTGTTTTGAGGTGTGTATGTTGTCACGTGAACATTTTAATTATTGCTTTCCAAGGGATTCATATGTACTTTCATATTGAACAATCTGATTTGGATTAACTATTGACCGTGTAAAGAAAGAAAACATGTGAATATTTAATGTGCTTTTTCAGTTTTTCTTTTACAAGCTTCTTGACTGGTTTTATGTTAGTTTCTGTAGGCAGTCAAGACTTGGCACTCTACTTTTCATAATCTTTTGATTTTTATACTTTACATCATGGGCTTCCTACTGCTGCAGGCTGCCGTAAGACTTCTTTTGTCCTCTATTGTCTCTTTGTGCTTTTAAATCATGAAACTTTGTAAAAGAGTAGAGGGACAGAGATAATGGGTAGGTGCCTTCATTGGAGAAGGTACTAAATTGGTGAGGCTTTTTGTTTGACCCAAAGCCTCAGGTGAGTGATTTTCTGGTAATAGATTGCAGAGACTTGTGAAAGGGGTCTCTCTTCTGCTTCGAAGTACACGTAACTCTTTTAAGTGAGATAGTGCTGGTAAAGACATGGTCGAGGCATTTGTGATGGAAAGAGTTTTGAGGAAGAAGATAAAATGCTTCCAGTGAAGCTGATCCTGATAACAAAAATAAAAACCTCCTCGCTTTTTTTTTTTTTTTTTTTTTTTTTTTTTTTTTTTAATTTCTTCAGCTTTTTGGCTTAAGCTTTAAGTTTTGAAGACACTAAGAAGGAAAAAAAAAGACTTGAATCTTCTTAAGTTTTGTATTAATTAATCTTTCAATCTTAATCATTAGTTTTTTGATTTGTGAATGAAATACCAATGGAGAATTTGGATCGAAGTGACCATTCTTCAGAAATTGTTGTTTCTGATCTTCTCGACTTCTATGTTACATGTGAACTCCGTAAAATCTACTAAACAAAATATTTGCTAGTTACAAATTGGTATAGAACCCAAAAGCTGGCAGCGGTAGAAGGCATATTTTAACTCTGAGTTTTGAGGAGTGACAGCCAATATACCCCAAATTCATCCATTAGTTCCCTGTCCCTCTCCTTCCTATCAACACTCTTAAGGCTCTTTTTGGATCTTGAATTTTAGGGGAAAAAAAAAAATAAATTCTTATGAATTCCATTCTTTTTTTTGTTTGAATTTTGTCAAAGATTGAAGGAAAATTTTTTATAAAGATTCTGTAAAGGATGTCTTCACCAAATTTAGAAGATTTAGATTATAATGAAAAAATTATAAGATAAAAGTTTTTAAAAACTAAATTTTATAGAATTTTAGAAAAATATTCTCTCTTTCCTTCGACTTTTCCCTTACAATTTTTTTTCCTACTAAATTTCAAGTTCCAAACAGAGTCCAAAGATGTGGATTTAATACATAAGATGAACATTTCACATCAGGCTTACCAAAGTCAAACTTCATCACTATTCACAACATTGGACAGTTATACACCTGTCAGTCAACTTACCATAAAAATAAAGATAGAACTAAAATAAATAAAAATTGATACAATCTGATCTGATCTGATCAAAGCTGTTCTCGCTTGGTTAAATAAGTCTCCCATGTACATTTTTTTCACCAAAAAGAAATGTTTTCTGTAGGACCTTTACTGAAATCAGCAGGTACCGTTGTGCTCAAAGAGGAGGTAGCTATAGACTAAATCAAAAATTTTAGAGCGCGAGAAATTTGGGCGTACTAAATTCCAAGGCGACATAATGGATTTTTCTTGATGAGACCAAGATCGACCTGTAATTTAAGGAGCACACCAAAAACCAAGTCACACACAGGCAAAGTTGATTAATCTATCTAGCTCTAGAATACAGGAAATAATAAAATGTTTTAACCTTGGGTCCAAAGAGATCCCGAATGTTGTCAATCCCATACAAAATCATGGTCGGCCTGGTTACACATTTGTCACCAGAGAGAGCATCAATATCATTCAAAAATCTTGCAATCGGTCATTCGATTATAATGGTTATGGTGATTCTAATGATGATGATGATGATAACAATGCCCATTACGTTTGCATAATATACAATGGCGATGATTTCGGAATTATTCTTACCTCTCAAGGGAAAGACCCCATGCAATGACACGAACATCTTCTGGGGGAAGCAACATTTCAGGTCTAAACATACCAGAATTCCCAACCTCTACCCTTTTTTTAAAACCTTCATGATAACTGGTGAAAAACAACAGAGAATATTTTTCAACTGGAGCTCAAATGCCAAAGAGAGTTATCAGAGATTTAATGATTTACTACCTGAAAATCTCCATGCTGGGTTCAGCATATGGATTATAAGCAGGCTTGAAACGAAGCTTTGACATGCCTGATAACGTAAGATAAGATAGTGAAGAATTTAAGCTTGTGTGGAGAAAAAAAGGTCAGGACTGATGCTGCAGCAGAGCAACATATTATGAAAATCACGAAAATCAAACATATTATGTATTTGCTCAAACAGTTCCAGTATATTTACCCAGACGGGAGGAAAAATCATGCAAGACTCCTATCAAGTCACCAAGTGTAAGCCCTCGATCACATAACAGGCCTTAAAAAAAAAAAAAAGAAAGGATTAGGACAAGTGAATAACTTGAATTCTGCACTGAGAAGGCTGTGCAAGTTTATGAAATTTTGTAAAGCACAAAATTCTTCTATTTAATAATCCCAGAGTGTACCAGTCCAACCAAAAAGGGCAACAAGATGCAGAGAAAGGATTGTCACCAGGAGAATAAGAATACAGTATCAAGCTTTTCACTTGTCATTTTAGTGCTTAATTCTCAAAATTAGTACAAGTATCGTAAAGTGAAACGTGACTTGAACAGAATGCCCATGGGCATCCTAGCAGCACATACAGAAGTACGTCTTGGGGACAAATGGTTTTTCGCTGTCGACGATATCAAGAAAAGAAATCTAATTAAAAGGATCTGGAATGCATTTTTGTATGCTCATGTTTACAGATACCAGAAGTGAGTGCTAGTTGAACTATCTACACTATAGTTTAGTCAAGACTTAAAAGAACTGACAGGTAATTTTAAGGGAGGAATAACAAATACAGGAAAACCTAACAAATTGTTGCAATAACTCAATTGATTACAACTCGGAATTATGGTCATATTTTCAACATAAAAATACAGGACTGCAATAAACAAAATGCCCGAGACTGAGGGAGGAAAAAAACCTACACTTGCACCCCCAAGGTTCTAAAACTTAGAACTTTAGCTTTAACTGATAGTCATTGGTGCAGCAAAACACTAACGCGAAAAATGCATTATTAGAAGTATATTTCAAGTCAGACAGCCTTGACAGGATCAACACAAAAATATAAAGAAAGAGTATAAACTATAGAAACTATTACATGCTCAAATAAAGAATTTTCGTAATAGCAAATGAAAAACAATATGAACAAATGGAGAAAACTTTGACGTCAAAGCTTTCATTACCTTAGCTAGCTCATAAAGCATCCTTGACGAAACAGCAGTTGTGTGAGTCCACAAAAGGTTCTTTTTTGCTTCCCCTATTTTCCAATCATATCCATAACTGCCAGGGTGGAAAGATGAACAATGACTTCTCTATGCTATACATTTGAAGATACAGAATTGAATTTGAACATTGAACACAATATCATACCCTCTAAATCCATAACCACCAGACTCGTGAACAGACTTCACTCGGTCAACATATCCATCAGGCAGTTTGTTTGTAGTTGAAGGATCTAAAGATTCAAGGCCAAATGACCCATGAGAAGGAAGCCAGATCAACAGAGTTCAAATTTAAATAATCAAGTGAAAACAAAAAGGAAAAAAAAAAAAGAAAAGAAAACCTTTCAGGAAGAATGTATCATGTGAATCTCGTGCAGGGTGTTGTTGTGGTTGGAAAAGGGCATCAAAATTCCAGAAGCTGCAATGAAAAAAAAAAAAAAAAAAGCTAAGCATTTAGAGCATAATTGCAATCAATTTATATTCCAACTCCTAAAAAGCATCAATATCCATTATGACTACAAGATGTGTTAACAACTGTTGTTTATATTAAATATGACGATATATTGTTGGAAAGCTTTGGCATTTAGGTTAAGCCTAAAAGGCCGAAACTTTAGGGCTGATTAGCTATAATATATGTGTAATATACGGCTGTGTAAATATGTATATTTTAGGATAAATTTTCCTAGAAATCAGGTTGTATTTAATTGTATTTTCCTTTTATTTTGTAGTTTCCCGTTCTGATGTAGAACAAGAGTGAAAATTTAGAAAAGATGAGAGAAAGAAGAGAAGGAGAAGAATTTAGAGAAGGAGAGGAAGAACTTTAGAGAGAGAAGAAAAATATTAGAGAGAGAATTTCTGAATAGTTGTATATCATTAATCAAGTCTGAAAAATAATGAACATAGAAGAACTTATTTATAGAGAAGCTCTTAG
>JXTC01000169.1:189695-219941 GCA_002914845.1 Trema orientale
GGAAATATCAAACTAGTTACTCAAAATTTAAATAACACCTAATAATTAAATAAAATATAATTATATAAACCTAAAATAATCTAATTAATAATAATTATATAGATTCGTAATATAGCTTATTCATATTCCTCATCACGTTCTCTGTAAACTCTATAAGTACTGAGGCTGTAAGTCTTATTTTATTAATGAGAAATATATGACTTAAACTCTAAGATTAGATCCTATATGGTATCAGAGCCAAACGCTCTTTAGAAACCCTAGCCCATCTTTTTTTCTTGTCTTAACATGTCTCTTCCTTGTCCTAAACAACCAACAACGTGTCTGATACAACCTCTGAGTCTTCAATCCCTACTGTAGTCCCTGCAGCCACCACTAAGTCCCCTAAAACTAAAATAGCTGATTCACATTCTGTCCAAATTACCAATATCCGACCGAATGAAGGTAATTTTTTGCACTAGTCTCAATCAGTCCGGATGTATATTCGAGGGAGAGGGAAGATAGGCTATCTGACAGGTGAGATTATTGCCTCTGCAAAATCAGATCCCTCTTATGCTACATGGGATGCTGAGAATTCAATGATTATGGCGTGGTTGGCTAACTCTATGGATGAAGAAATCAGTGCCAACTATACGTGTTACCCCACTGTTAAAGAACTCTGGGATAATGTGTGCCAAATATATTCTGATCTGGGAAATCAATCTCAAATTTACGAGCTGCAGTTGAAGATTGGAAAAGTTCGACAAAGAGAAAACAGTGTGACAAAGTATTTTAATGTCCTGAAAGGTCTATGGCAAGACCTTAATCTGTTCAGTGACTATGAATGGAAGAGTCCTGATAACTCTAACCATTATAAAAAGATGGCGGAAAGCACAAGGATCTTCAAATTCTTGGCTGGTCTTAATGTAGAATTCGATGAAGTCAGGGGGAGGATTATTGGGAGACAACCGCTTCCTCCAATTGGAGAAGTTTTTTCTGAAGTTAGAAGGGAAGATTTAATGAGAAACCTCGAGTATGGTGTGATTATTGTAATAAACCACGCCATACTCGAGAAACTTGCTGGAAGCTCCACGGAAAACCAGCAAACTGGAAAAGTAATAAGTAGGGAGACAAAGGCAGCAACACAACACCAACTGCAAATGAAGCTGAGACCAGTTTTATTAGCAAGGAGCAGATGGATCACCTTCTTCAACTGCTAAAAACCAATCCTTCATCTGGTATTCCTACTGGTTCTGTTGCAAAAACAGGTAGTATTCCTAGTGCTAATTCTAGTTTTACACCCTCTGCACCATGGATTATTGATTCAGGTGCATCTGATCACATGACTAGTTTATCTCATTTGTTTATAACCTATTCTCCTTGTCCTGGTAATAAAAAGGTTAAGATTGCTGATGGAAGTATGTCCCCTATTGCAGGAAAAGGTTCTATTAAGATATCTGAAAAAATAGAACTAAAATCTGTTCTTCATGTTCCTAAGTTTTCCTGTAATCTTTTGTCTATTAGTAAATTATCACGGGACTCTACTTGTCGTGTCGTTTTCTTTGACTCGCATTGTGAATTTTAGGACCAGAATTCGGGGAGGATAATTGCAGTGCTAGTATGGTTGATGGACTTTACTATTTCGATGACAACTTCTTTAGCAATAAACAAGCTCAGGGTTTGAGTGGCAGTGTGAGTTTAATCTCTGTGCGTGAACAAATAATGCTTTGGCATCTTAGATTAGGGCATCCTAGTTTTTCTTATCTAAAACATTTATTTCCTAGTTTATTTAAAAATTTGGATTGTACTTCCTTTCATTGTGATTCTTGTGTTTTATCAAAAAGTCATCGAATTTCATACAAGTCTAAGCCTAATCATACATCAAAACCCTTTTATTTAATACATAGTGATGTTTGGGGTCCCTTAAGAATCACCACTTTGTCTGGAAAAAAAATGGTTTATCATATTTATAGATGATCATACTAGATTTTGTTGGATATATTTGATGTGTGAAAAATCTGATGTTGAGAAATTATTTAAAGATTTTTACAATATGGTTGAAAAGCAATTTCAAACAAGAATAAGTATTCTTCATACTGATAACGGCAAGGAATATTTAAATAATTATTTAGGCAATTTTTTAAAGGAAAAACATATTCAACATCAATCCACTTGTAATGATACTCCGCAACAAAATGGTATTGCAGAGAGAGAAAACCGCCATTTGTTAGAAGTTGCTAGGGAAATGATGTTTTCTATGCATGTTCCAAAATACTTGTGAGGAGATGCTATTTTGACAGCATGTTATCTTATAAATAGAATGCCAAGTCGTGTTTTAAAATATGAAACACCTTTAGCATATTTTAAAAAACTCTTTCCTGATAACAGAATTATTTCGAACTTGCCTTTGAAAGTGTTTGAGTGCACTGTTTTCGTTCATATACCTAGTCATCTTAGATCTAAACTAGATCCTACGGCTGAAAAATGTGTTTTTATTGGATATGCTGCAAGTATAAAAGGTTACAAATGCTTTAATCCAAAAACTAAAAGAATACATGTTAGTATGGATACCGTGTTTGTTGAGAATCAATCTTTTTTTCAGCCCAACTTCTCTTCAGGAGGAGAAAGAGAGTGAAGATCAGTTTTGGCACACTTCAACACCTCCACCTAATGTTTTTTCAGAAACTAAAATTCTTGATAACTTACCAAAAAACCAGGAACTAGAAGTTTTAGATAATAAAAAAGATGCTAATCTACCATTCCAGAGTACTAGTGTACCATAAACAGGGGGAGAAACTCTACCTAATGAACCTCATTCTGAGCTACGTGTTTATGCTAGACGAAGGTATCATCGAGATGGAGAAGTTCATCCTATAAGGCAGCGTCCATCATCAACTCCTAACACTGGTCATTTAGATAATCCAGGTAATTCTTCCCTTAAGCCTACTAGTGATAATTCTTCTTCTTCTTCTCTTAAACCTATTAATGATTTCTCGGATCTAAATGTTCCTATAGCTCTTAGGAAAGGTGTTAGATCTTATATCCAACATCCTATAGCTAAATATGTATACTACCATAGACTTTCCGAAAATCATAGAACCTTTACATCCAATATTTCTAACTTGTTTGTGCCAAGAACTATCCAGGAAGCTCTAAATTACCCGGATTGGAAATTAGCAGTTCAAGAAGAGATGAATGCTCTTCAAAAAAATGGTACTTGGGAGATTACTGAGTTACCAAGGGAGAAAAAGATTGTTGGATGTAAATGGGTTTTTACAGTTAAATGTAAGGCTGATGGTAGTGTGGAAAGGTACAAGGCAAGACTTGTAGCTAAGGGATTTACACAAACCTATGGTATTGACTACTAAGAAACTTTTGCACCAGTAGCCAAGATTAACTCAATTCGAGTTCTACTCTCCTTAGCTGTTAATTTTGAATGGTTTTTACACCAGTTGGACGTGAAGAACGCCTTTTTAAACGGCGCTTTGGAAGAAGAAGTGTTTATAGATTTACCACCTGGTTTTGAAGATAAACTTGGTAGAAACAAAATTTGTAAATTGAGAAAATCACTTTACGGGCTTAAGGAATCACCCAGGGTATGGTTTGAATGCTTTGGGAAGGTTGTAAAATGTCATGGCTACTGTCAAGATCAGGCTGATCATACTATGTTTTACAAGCACTCAAAAGAAGGGAAGGTTGCTATTTTAATTGTTTATGTTGATGACATAATATTGACAGGTGATGATAAAGTTGAACTCGAGAAGCTAAAGAAAATTCTTGCTAGAGAGTTTGAAATCAAAGATTTGGGTGACTTGAAATACTTTCTTGAAATAGAATTTGCTAGGTCAAAGAGAGGTATTTTTGTTTCACAACGTAAGTATGTTCTCGACTTACTTAATGAAATAGGTTTACTTGGGTGTAGAGCAGCTGAAACACCCATTGAACCTAATCTTAAGTTACAATCAACTAGGCCGGAAGAGGTTATTAACAGAGATCAATTCCAGCAGCTAGTTGGAAGACTAATTTATCTCTCACATACTCGGCCAGATATAGCTTTTGCAGTCAGTGTGGTAAGTCAATTTATGCATTCACCAGGTCGTGAATATTTTGATGCAGTTTACAGGATTCTGAGGTATTTAAAGGAACTCCAGGAAAAGGACTGCTATTTGAAAATCATAAACACTTGCAAGTAGAAGTTTATACTGATGCGGATTGGGCAGGAAGTATCACTGATAGAAGGTCTACCTCTGGCTATTGTACCTTTGTTAGAGGATATCTAGTTACATGGCGTAGTAAAAAACAGAATGTGGTAGCCAGGAGTAGTGCAGAAGCTGAGTTTAGAACTGTCGCTCATGGTATTTCTGAAGTCTTATGGGTCAGAAGATTATTGAAGGAACTGAAAGTTACAAGTCCAATGCCTATGAAGGTTTACTGTGACAACAAAGCTGCGATATCCATTGCTCACAATCCAGTCCTCCATGATAGAACAAAACATGTCGAAATAGACAAACATTTTATCAAGGAGAAACTGGAAAATGGGTTAGTTTGTATGCCTTATATTCCAACTATGGAACAAATTGCTGATATATTGACTAAAGGTCTACCGAAGAAGCAGTTTGAGAACATACTTGGCAAGCTGGCTATGGAAGACATATTCAAACCAACTTGAGGGGGAGTATTGGAAAGCTTTGGCATTTAGGTTAAGCCTAAAAGGCCGAAACTTTAGGGCTGATTAGCTGTAATATATGTGTAATATACAGCTGTGTAAATATGTATATTTTAGGATAATTTTCCCTAGAAATCAGGTTGTATTTAATTGTATTTTTCTTTGTATTTTGTAGTTTCCCGTTATTTGTACACTCTATAAGTACTGAGGCTATAAGTCTTATTTTATTAATGAGAAATATACGACTTAAACTCTAAGATTAGAGCCTATATATATATATTTTAACAACCACCACAATAATCAAAATTCAGACATAAAAGAGGTCCAAATGAAAGGCAAGATCACCTGCTCTCAGCAAAATTATTTGTAGGCATCTCCTCGAATCTGCAGGCATTACAAAACCGCCACACAAATGTGAAAATTGTTATATACAATGAGGAATATGGATAACATAAATTAGAAGTGTATATTATTATTATATTTTATTTAATTATTAAGTATTTAGTTTTGAGTAACTAGTTTAATTTTTTCCTTTGTGATTGTTTCTAGAACTTTTTAGTATCCTAGTTTTATCTAAGAGCTTATCTATAAATAAATTCATCTATTTTTAAGACTTGATTAATGATATACAACTACTAAAAAATTCTCTCTTCTTCTCTCTAAATTTCCCTCTCTCTCTTCTAAATTCTTCTTACTCTTGTTCTACATCAATATATATTTAGGTATATAAGTTTAGACACCATCAAATATAACACAATAAAAGTTAGGTCTTACCCCATTTGTCGAAAGATATCCTTCAATTGCTGTCTTACATTAAACAAAGAATAATTTAAAGCAGTAAATTGTTTGAACAACTACAGTACACAAATAATTTGTAGCTTAAGTGTAATTTTATCTCCCAAGGTGACAATTTTGTTTGTTTGCTTGAATTCTATAATGGGTGGGACTTGGGTTCAGTCCGCACAACTACATTCCGCAGCCCATGGAAATTTATTTCTTCACTGTATGAGGATTTCAGGAGTTTGGTGAAGTTCAAGGCGGGTAATGGGGAGAGGATTAGGTTCTGGAAAGATCGAAGGTGTGGGGAAGAAGCTTTTTCTAACCCTTTTTCATTTCTTGCAGAGATTATCCTTAGCTCATAACTTAACCATTGCGGAGGCTAGAGTTGTTCATTCATATTTCAATTCCCTTCTAAGTGGGTGGAACCTCCACGTTCTTAGAAATCTAAATGAAAGGGAATTTTCGAATTTTGTGGAACTATCAAGACTACTGGATCAGGTTAATCTTATTGAAGGCATTGAAGACAAAAGAGTATGGGTCCCAACTACCAATTCAGTTTTCCCCTACAAATCAGCCTTTGATGTTGTGCGAGGGGAGCAAGATCTTCAAGATTTTCAATTCTTCAGATTAGTTTGGAAAACTACGGTCCCATCTAAGGTGAAGTTCTTTGCTTGGTCTCTATGCATTGGGAAGTTAAATACTCAAGAGAATCTCCAAAGAAGAAGAACTTATCATTATATTTCCCCAAACTGGCGTGTGCTTTGCAAAAGAAACAAGGAATCATCAAATCATCTTTTCCTGCATTGTGAATTCTCAACTCAGATTTGGTTTAGGGTATGCAAGGAAATCGATCTAAGTTGGGTAACACCGGGAAATATTTTATCATGGAAAATCGTGGGGAGACCAACTTTAGAGAGGACGAAGGAAAACGTTATGGAATTGCGCGATATGGGCAATTTGTGGGGAAAGAAACTCTGGAATTTTCGATGAAATCGAAGGGTCTGTAGATAATACATGGGACAAAGTCCAGTTTTGGGTTGCAATATAGGTTAGAGAACAAAAAGATTTTAGGGATTTCACATTACGGGGTTGGCCTAATTTGGTTTGATTTCTCTGGTTTTTTTAATCTTTGTTTTCAATTCTGGGACATCTTGTCCCGTTCTTGCAAACTTCTCTTCCCATTAATCCAAAGCTCTATGTTTCGTTTCAAAAAAAAAAAAAAAGAACCTCTGAGACTGTTTGAGGGGAAAAAAAAAAAGACTAGAGCTAGTTATATCCTTGCCTTGAGCAGCAGAAGAAGATGACCACCGTCAATGGGTAGACCTTTAGCATTGAAATTATACTCTTTGAACTCTAATTCCTTCCATTCTCCCCTAAAGTTAAATTAAACAGAACATAATCCTTTCAGTAAGATGACTGCCTATACCAGTAAAGAAAGCTATCTATTGTATTGAATAATAGGTAACTAGTAAGCGTCCTGGATGATAATAATCTCAGGGTGTTCAAGAGCAGAATACAGACCCCAAAGAATGGACACTCAAATATGACATGCCAAAAGGAAATCATAAAGTGTGCTATTAACGTACAATAGCCACACATGTTATACAAAACATTACATCTGTAAATTCTCCCGAGTTGAATCTGTGGCAACCTTCTTCCTCTTGGGAGCATAATTAGGACCCTTTTTCACTGAGTAGCCCTTCCATGTCCTGGAAAATTAAAAGATATAATATCTACCAAAAGGTGTGGATGGTATCTCTAGGAGACGCTGTCAGCAAGTCCGAATATCTCTAGCATGAGATGGAACAAAAGTATTCAGCTTATTACCATACAAGAAGCATGCACATAAAAGGAATCAGAAAGCAACACCCGAAAAACACACACATGCGCGCGCGCACGCACCCAACAGTAAAAAGATTGCACAAAGGATAAACAATGAGGAAGTTATCATCCATGGTTTAATGTATCCAAAGAATAGCCATACAAGCAAATGTCCGACCACACAAGATAAGACTCTTTAATATAAGACATTTGATAGTGCATAACACATATTATTGTCTTAGAAATGTCAGACACAAATTTAATGTGTTCTACTGCATTCTAGTCTACCAAAGGTGAAGAAAATCCATGCATTAAATAGATCATAAAACAATCTGAACGCATAAAGTTGTCAAATCATAGAAGAAAAACATGAAAATTACTGTGAAGCAATAAGCTTTCTTGCTTTGAGAGCTTTAACGAGTTTTACAACCCGCGCTTTTGCTGCGGATTTAATACCAACTTTAATTGTGGATTAAATATAAGGTATAGTTAATCAGTATATAGAATATGATGACTTGTTGTATTGTATAAATAATTATACATAAAATATTTGTTATATTATTTATAATAGATAATAATTTTTTACAATAAAATGATATTTTCCTAAATATTGTAAAATATTATCTAGAATATTACAAAATATTATTATACTAAAGTAGATTGATGATTTAGTTTACAACATTTGTTTCCCCCTTTTTTGTAACTTTTCTTCACTACAATCAGGAAAAAAAAACAATTACAATAAAGAAAAAAATAAAATAAAATTCTATATTTTTTCTATAAAGAAAAATGATTTTGTTATTAAAGTATAAAATATTTTTTAAAATATAAATGAATTAATTACCTGATTGATTTTCGTTTTCTTGATGCTTCTATTGATATTATTTCTGACTTGAAATTCAAAAAAATAAATTATTAGTTAAATAATAGATCATATGTTCTATATTTTATTAAATTAAGTAGAAATTGATAATAATTTAATTCCTTTTTATAATTTTTTTTTTTGGATCAGGCGTTTTTAGATCTAGTGGTATGATTGTTATTATTTCCTCATTCACCAAAAGTTAAACTTTTTGTATATTTTATGAGTTACCTTTTTTATGATTATTAGGGATGGCAATATAACCCATGGTTACGGGTATCCGTGGTTATCCGATCCGAATGGGGAGGGGAAAAACCGCTTAAGCGGAGAAAATAATCGGGGCGGGGAATAACCGTACCGTTAATATGCGGGTATGGTACGGGGACGGTATTAGTATAATCCGTACCGTACCCGCCCCGATATATATATTTACATAGAAAAATTATTATACATATAAATATCTATTTAATTTTACACTATTTATATTATTATATCTTTGGTAAAATAATGATTTTGTAGAGTTATACGTACTTATATATTTAAATTTTAGAGTTTAAAAATTATTAGTATATTGTTGTGTTTAATATTTTGTTGATTATGAAAAGGATTTAGTATTTTCATCTTAATTTTTTAATATTTTAATATTATCAATGGGTAATGGGTAACCGCGGTTTTCCCCGTTATCCATTGGTTAATACCCGCACCGTCCCCTCATCTAAAAGAATGGTTAATGGGGCGGGTATGATATTGTGATTGACTTTTGGGGATGGGGATGGTAATTAAAAAATCGTACCCGATCCGCCCCATTGCCATTCCTAATGATTATTTAAATTATTTTGGTTTGTTATATTTTTAGTGATTTTCTTTTTATATTATTTTTTATATATGAAAGCCGCTTTTCTCTCTTTTTTTTTTTTTTTTTTTTCCTTTTCAAAGACATTTTGTAGAAAGATATATAGTAATTTTAATTGTTTATTATTGCTTATCGATTGTCTATAGTATATAATTAATTTTTTTTAATATTCTTATTTTTATTTTTTTAGTTGCATCTTTTATATATATATATATGGGCACCAATCTAGTAAGTATTTTTTTTTTACCTATACATGGGTATCATTTTGGCCAATGAAAATTTTTCTTGCACATTTTTTTATATTAAAAAATAAGAGAGAGAAATAACATTAATGATGCACATTTTTTCATGCACTTCATTATAGCCGTTAGATTTGGATCACCATTAGATGATTGATCCAATGGCTAAAAAAAAATACCTACACATAGGTTAAAAAAAAAATACCTACTGAATTGACAACCTATATATATATTATATATATATGTTTTAGATGAAATTTATACTTTTTTCTCTTTAATTTATTTTTCTTCCTTACTAATCAAGTTTTTAGATGTGTTTCTTCTTTCCTTTGTAAAGCTAATGGTTTTTTTTTTTCTCTTTTTTTTTTTTATACACTGATAATTTTATGTCTTGGTTGTTGATTTGTACACACTTTTATCTAATTAATTTTTATTTTATTTTTTTTATCACAATATAATTTATATCTACAATGTTTTTTTCCTCCCATAGGAAGACAATTATTTAAAAAGAAGTAAAATTATTCAGATTCTCTTAAGCTCATAAACAAAGAAACACTAACTTGTTTATGTCTTATGTAAATAAAAGTTTATATCAAAACTTTCTTTACAGTGTATGTGATGCGAAATTTTAACACTTGAATTTTTTTACAACTAATTTAATAACAATCAGCAAAAATATTTATTTTTTATTGCAGTCCTTTAAATTTAATTTTTGATGGCTATGTATAAAATTGAAGTATAATTCTCCTTCAAATTGCTAAAACCATACATTTACATCATTTCTCGAAAATATTTTGATAGTATCAATGTTTTCTATCTTTTTCTTTTGGTCCTAATATTACTTATGTGTTTTTTTTTTTTTGGCTTTTTTTTTTTTTTTTTCTCTTTTGCTATTCTTTAAATTGAAATCCTATATTCTATACATATGCTTTAATATATAAATTATTTACTCCAATTGTACTTCTATACTTTAATCTTGTTATGCAAAATCATTGTAATCAAAATAATGAAAAAAAAAATATTTTTATTATATAATGAAAAAAACATTCAGGAATGAAAAGACCAAAAGAGAACAATAACTAAAGAGTATCCAATGTAATAATCAAACAGCCAATCCCTCTAGCAGGATAAGCAAAGAGCGAAGTAAATGACCAAAAAACCAAACCCATTTCTTCTACTAAAGCCAGCATAAAAGGCCAATTTGATCAAATCACAAAGAACCAAAATAAAAAGACCAAAAAACTACACCCAAACACTAACCAAAATTAAAAAACAATTTAATACTAAAAACAAAAAAAAACAAAAATAACAAAGACTAAATTAACAGAGAAAGGAAACGTACAGTAATATAGAAATACTTTCTAATTTCTAATATAGAAATAAAGAAATAAGCATTTAAACACTGCATATTAATAAATAGCACAACAAAATCTAACCAAATTCAGAGCCAACAAACAAAGAAATAAATATCGAAACAGTACATATTAATTAATAGCAGAGTAAAATTTAACTAAATTCAGAATTAACAGAATACAAATAGGATATAAAATAGACATTAATTAATAACAAAAGAAACTATAGCTATAACTCACTTTGATTAAAAAAAAACAGAGAATATAACATAGCATAATAACTATTGATAGTAGTATAACAAATATTAATAGTACCTGATATAATTCCAAGAGAAGTCTTTTAAACAAACTTCAGACAGGTAGAGTAGAATAGGGGTTAAAAACACAATAAATGCAGTCAAGAAAGAGGGTGATAAACTGAATAAGCTCTGAGAGAAAACCAAGATAGCAATAGACAAATATACAGAGCATAATCAATAATTTCAATATATATAATAAAACAGCAATAACAAAAATATAAAAAAATATTAAAAAAAAGTTAAACCCATGGCAGTATCTAAAACCAACACCTAATAGAAATAAAATATTTGAAAAGAAAAACAAAACTCGAGAACTTACTGAGCACGAAATTCAGATTTTTCTACTCTATTTTCTTTTTTTTTATAACTATAAATATTAGAAAAATATCTGATTAGCATTAAATGCATTTAAATAAACTGGTTTCAGATCATAAATGCAAACAGACAAATCATCAAAAGCAAAAAAAAGAACATCATTAACACCAAAAAATCTAAAGGAGATAGTATGTATCAATCAAATAGAATAAAAAAAATAACAAATTAGATTGAAAATACTCTAACAACCTAATAGAAATAAATATATTAAAAAAAGAGAAAAAAATTCGGGAACTTACTAAGCATGAAATTCAAATTTTTCTACTCTATTTTCCTTTTTTTTTTTCCCTTTTTTTTCACTGTAAATAATAGAAAAATATCAGATAAATATTAAATGCATTTAAATAAACGGGTTTTAGATCATACATGCAAATGGATAAATCATCAAAAGTAAAAGAGGATAACACAATTAACACCAAAAAATCTAAAAGATAAAATATGTGTCAAACAAATAGAATTAAAAAAAAAAATAACAAATTAGACCGAAAATAGTCTAACAAATATTCTAGAAATTTTCAGGTCAAAAAAGCAAAAATCAAAATAACACAAAATCCCTTTCATATATTCACAAGAACCCAAACAAATAATAATCCAATCTCTTTCAGAAAAGTCCAGATTGTACATAAAGCAAAGAATAAGATAAAAGAATAGCAAATACAGTAAAGAAAGGTGGCAATAAGTTCAGTGAATTATTAGTAAGTAGGAAGGTAAAGAAAAATAGAGTATACAGAATATAATGAGTCATTTCAATACATAAAAACTTAGAGCAAACCCTTTCATAAATTTGATTATAACTACCAAACTCAAAACTTTCTGGCGTGGGGAAAGCATTAGCAGAAAATGGTGGAAGATAAAACTTTCACTTGACAAAAATGGGATCTCAAGGTTTCATCTACTTGCAGGCTCTGATTATGACAATTCAACTCCCAACAAAGTTGCCGTCGTCGTCATAATCTCTCTTTCTCTTATTTTCAACAAGTTACAAAACTTTGACATATCATCATGCGCTCTCTCCCTCAATCGCTCTCCATTGCTGTCAAGCGCTCTACAGACTTTAGTAAGTACCCATTTATTTATTACCCATTTGGACATATCTGATCTGGGCTGGTTGACTCTCAACCTAGTCTCGATTTTGACTCCTAGGAGTCTTTAATTTGGTGTTTAATCACTACGAATTTGGATCTTGATTTGGATGACCTGGTCCAACGTGCTGCTGCTCTACACTGTGCGAATGATCCCTTGGAGTTGGTGCCGAATGAGAAAGCAAATGAAGCAGCGACAAAGTCAAAATTAGTTGGGAAGCTCTTTAGGCCTAAGAAGCTGGGTAGACAAGTGGTGAGGGGATATATGACACGAGCGTGGGAACTTGAGCATAGCTGGACGATTTCAAAGGTTGCCCCAAATCTGTTTATTTTCACCTTTAAGAGAGCAGAGGATCGAAAGTTCGTCTTGGAGAAAGGCCCATGGACAGCGGACGGGAGTCTGTTGGTGACCAAAGAATGGACTCCGAAAACTCCCCTACAGGAAATCAGATTCAACACTGCGAATTTCTGGATTAGAATTTTTGGAGTACCAGTGTGTTTCTTTTCAGATGATAATGCTAGAAGAATTGGTCAAAGAGTAGGGAAAGTCCTCTAAGTGATGGTGCCGAAGCCACAATCGCAGTACTGGGGCCGCTCGTTCCGAATTAAAGTGGAAGTGGAACTGGGTAAACCTCTGCTTGCTGGCTTTTTCTTAAAGAATGAGTTTGGAGTCCCTCAATGGATCCAACTGAAGTACGAAAAACTTGGTAATTTCTATTATAAATGTGGTCTTATTGACCATGAGGAAAAAGATTGCTGCCCCTCAACACCAGCAATGGTTTGTGATTCAAGTGGAAGGAAGGTGCAGCTGTATGGGCATTGGCTAAAGGGTGTTTCTCAGTACGTAAGCTGCTTCGCCCCTGAGATTCAGCATGCAAATCCGATGGGTTTCAAGCCACGAGACCCACCGCTCCTTTCTACGACGGTAACGATGACAGAAAATGACCCAGAAATTACAAAGCATACCTATCGGCATCAATTGATGCAGGGAGCCCGGAATCTGAGAGGCTCAACTTCTTTGACAAGTACAGTGGGCCAGGGTGTGGCAGGCACGCCTACTGCACATAATTCCCAATTACTTTCAGACCCTACCAACTCTGAAACACTGCGCGAGACTGAGACATCTGCCCAGCATCCCAGAGCTTCAGATGACACAATTGATAGCGAAGTTGCAAGGGAAGCCCAGGTGGTGACGGAGACAAAGACACAAAATAACAGAGGAGGTAACGTTTTTGTGTATCAGGCCTCTGCACAGGAATTCAATGAAGAGGCTGACTTTATGTTCCTACCATGCCCTCGACACAATTTTCAGTCAACCCCCTCGACTATGGTTCCCCCACTAGGCTTATCAGGCCTTATCAATGTTGGGCCTAACTATAAGAAAAGAAAGGCCCTACCACTGATGATTCCAAGAATTGAGTATGGTAGGTGGGCTCAGGGGCTACCCGAATCGTTAGAACCCCCAAGTCAATCTGAATCCATTAATTTGGAGCCTAGACTAAACTTGGAGGAAAACGAAAGATCTCTTAGCCCTGGCCCAAGTGGTGGTAATTCTTAAAACAATAAGGCCCGGTCAAGATCATCTGGATTAGCTCGTAACCTTAAAAGGAAAAGAGCAAACATTGAAAAGAACATCAAGATTTATGGTGCGACCAGAACAGCGTGGGAGCCTTTACTGATTACTAATGGAGTGGATGAAGGAGAAGAAGATATCGCTAACCAGGCGGGGAGAAGCTCTCAGAGCTCCCCGCTGGCTCAATGAAGATTTTGGCGGCGAACTGTCGGGGCCTAACCCAGGCCTCGACAGGTAGAGAGGTATGAGACACAATTCGGATCCATAATCCAGAGTGTCTTGTCTTCTCTGAGACTCTAGTATCAAGACAAGTGATGGAATTAAAGTTCCGATCTTTGGGATTTCCTAATTTTTGTTATGAACCACCAGTCGGTCGTGCTGAAGGTTTTTGTGTGGCGTGGCGTCAGGGTCTGTTTATAGAGCCTATGGAGGTGAGCAAACACCTAATTCGGTGTATTGTTCATTGTGAACCGTCTCTAGAACCTTGGATGTTGGCAGCTGTTTACGGCCCTTCCAGAGACATAGAAAGGGCAACATTTTGGGAGAAAGTTAAAAATGAGGCATCTGTTTCAAATTTACCTTGGCTGTTAGTGGGAGACCTGAATAGCACTTTGTTTTCTAGTGAAAGAAGTGGACTGGGTACGAGTAGACATGCCCAACAACGATCAACTACCCTGTGTCGGTGTGTTGAAGAACTCGGTTTAATCGATCTTGGTGTTATCGGCGGCAAATTTTCCTGGAGAAACAGGAGATTCGGGAAAGCATTCACGCAAGCGAGGCTTGATAGAGCTTTGTGCAATATGCGGTGGCGCTAAGCTTTTCCTTTGGCCTATGTTCAATTGCTTCCCACAACTTTTTCGGACCATAACCCAATTGTCGTGGACACGGTTCCAATGTTCAAGCGAGGCAACCAGTTTAAGTTCAATGCAGCATGGCTGCGAGATAATAGAAGTCAGCTAGTGGTTCGAAAAGCTTGGGAATCCTACAACCATGAGAACTCCGGTAACCAACTCTGTGGCCGTCTGACTGCCACTAGAAGAGCACTCAGTTTGGAATCGCAAACAATTTGGCCATGTCCAAACCGAACTGGAAGCTATTCGAAAAGAGCTAATGATCACTCAACAATCCCCTAATGCAGCAGAGCTGGTGGATAGAGACACTGCCCTACGGGTCAGACTTTATGAGCTGCATGAGCGAGAGGAAGTGATTTGGCGTCAAAAGTCCCGAGCACTTTGGTTAAATGAGGGAGACAGAAATACTAGATTTTTCCACTTGTTTACGATTATTAGACAAGGGAGGAATCGAATCATCGCCATAAAGAATGATGATGGGGCCTTACTCTCCTCGCCGGATGAAATCAGCAAAGCTTTCATTGATCGCCTGAGTAGCACCTTTGCAGCGGAGGCTGTCTATTTTCCACGGGGTTTGGAGGGGCTGGTATCACAGTCCATATCTTCCTTGGAGGCAGAGGAGATGGGTACTATACCGTCGGTTGAAGAAATCAAGGAGGTGGTTTTTGGCATGAACCCTTGGAAAGCTCCAGACCCTGACGGTTTTCCAGGACTGTTCTACAGACACTACTGGGATACTATTGCAGATGACGTATTAGAAACGGTGCGTGATTTTTTCATATATGATCACTCCCTACAGCCATTAATAAGGCTAATATTGTGTTAATCCCTAAAAAAGAGTCTCTTCAGTCTATTAATGACTTCTGGCCAATGACTCGCTAATCTCCCTCTTCCCTCTCACTGGAGACATTGCCTTTATCGGTAATCAATGGACAAACAGAAAAGTGTTCAGTAAGCTAAAAGAAGAGAGAATGTTGGAATCTCTATCTAATCTTTAGACAGAGGTTCTAAAAGAACCTTTCTCTTAAATGTATCAATGACAATGTTGCTAGAAACATCTAAGAGTTTCCAAACTCCGTTTAGGGATTTGTCACGATCCTTGAGCCGTGCTATGTAACTAACTCTTCAATGGAGCCTCATAGTACATCCTTGCTCCGAACCCATGGTAGTGGCCCACGATGTCTTCATGCAATTTATTTGAGCCGAGCTTGAAGACAAGACCCTCGAGGCTCTCTTTTTCATTTGAACCCTTATGAAAAACACTTGATCTTGTTTCAAGTTCCTTTCCATATTTCCTCTATCTCCCTCTCTTTATTTTCGAAATACTCTCTCTCTATCAACTTTCTCTCTTCGTCTCATTCTCTCCCTCGGGGTAAAGGGGTTAGGGACCAAGATAAGTCCCATGCATGGCTTAAATAGCCATGCAACCCCAAGAGATGATACCCTCGGCCTCTCCACCCCTCTCTCACTCCTTTAAGCCTTCAAATGTGCACTTGATTCCAAGAAAACAATCTGACTACACCTGCACATAAAGCCGAAGAAGGTATGGCATTCATTGCTCTCCTTTCATTTGAAATGACCACCCAATAGTCATTTGGAAGCCTAGGATGCCCCCAATTGTCATGCAACTTCTTCTTTTACATTTCTCTTGTCCACTTGCACTATCACCCATCTATACTCATCTCTACCATATATATGTGTCCACTTGCACTATCACCCATCTATACTCATCTCTACCATATAATTGTGTGTGCATGTGACTCTCGGGTTTCTACACTATAAAGCAGCCGAAATGAGTTAGAGATCTAGTGGCGAAAGGAGCATGCAAAGCGGTTGGGAACGGTGCTACAATTAACATTTGGTGGGACCCCTGGGTTTCGGGCCACCCATAACTACGACCAACACCGTTACTAGACCCTGGACCCGGAGTTGCTTGGGTGAAGGATTTTCTTTTACCGGGACCAAGGTGGAACTTACTCAAACTGCAACAAACCTTCACCGAACCGGATGTCAAGATGATACTACAAATCCCATTGACCCATAGGGAAAAATCTGATGGTTGGACTTGGCTTCCGGCTCATAACTCCAGATTTTCTGTGAAGTCGGCATACATAGAGGATCAAAGACATAGATTCGAATGCTCAGATCGACTAAGGAAAGTTCTAAAAAAGATTTTGCACGCTAAGATTCACCAAAGGCACAAAATTCTTTGGTGGTCCATCGTTCAAAACACCCTCCTAGTCTGTGATGTTTTAAGCCAACGACTAGCTCTTCTGTCGATCCTATGCCCATTCTGTAACCAAGCACCTGAGACAACAGCCCACTTATTTATCCTCTGCCCCATGATACCACCGTTGTGGTTTATATCCCCATGGAGTCTTAAGACTAATAATATGATGATCGCTTCGTGCATGGATCTGTTGGAATTTATTACGGGTGATCTTGGCTATGGAAAGGACCCACAACTTCTACTCTATGCCTCTATTTTGGTGGATATGATTTTGAAAACTAGAAACAATACTTGTTTCGAAGGAAAAGAATTGAATATTTTCCAAATCCATACGAATGTGCTGATGCATTTTGCAGAATTCAACAAGGAGTTCTCAAGGAATACAGTAAAAACCAGTTCTAAGTGGAGTCCACCCCCCACAGGATGGTTAAAAATCAATACTGATGTATGTCTGAAGGATTCCAATTCAGTAGCCTCAGTGATTGTTCGTAATGAGAAGGGGGAGGTTGTCTTGGCTTTCGCAGAACATATGAACTTTGAAAGCCCTGCGCTGATGGAGGCTGTAGCTTTGCTTGCAAACATTCGTGTGGCAATCGATTTCAGGCTTCATCATGTTATATTCGAATCGGATTGCATGGCATCGCACAATGGAAACCTAAGTCATTTTTGAGGAGGTAGATTGGAGGGTGAAGAGAGTACTGCTAGACTGCCAGCACCTACTGAAACAGATTGATATGTGGCATCGCACAATGGAAACCTAAGTCATTTTTGAGGAGGTAGATTGGAGGGTGAAGAGAGTACTGCTAGACTGCCAGCACCTACTGCAACAAATTGATATGTGGGAGTTGGCCTTGGTCCCTAGGGAGGCGAACTCAGCTGCCCATAATTTAGCCCTTTGGTGCTCGGAAGAAAACACTCAGGAGATCATTGCCATCTCTGTTATACTCATCATATCTGGTGTCATGATTTGCTCTGAGCTAATCATATTTTAGTGGAATTTTCCTTGTATTAGTTTGTTGTATTAGTTTGTTTATTCTGTTAGTTGTCTTTCCTTATATTCAGGGTTGGCCACTGTTTTTTTACTTTGACTTGTGTTTCTTTTTTTTTTACTTTCATCCCAGTTGAATCTCTTTGTATTTCTGAGCTTTGCTCCTATTTCAATGAAAGTGACCCTTCTTTCGTATCAAAAAAAAAAAAAAAAACAACAAGGAATATATATAAGACATTCAAGTAAAACTAAACAGGTGGCAATATCCCAAACAGACATGTAATAAAAAAAATATATTTAAAAAAAATCAGAAGCTTAATTAACACGAATAGCTAAAGTAAACAAACAGTAAAGATGGCTATATTGCTAAAATATAACAAAAGGCTCCAAAAATACATTTTGGAAAAAAAAAAAATTCCCTCACTTTTCTACTTTGTATTCAATTTTTCTTTTTTATCATTTGCTTTTTTCTCTCTCTTGCCCCAATTTGAATAATATAAGAAAATCAGAAAAGCATTAATTAAGTTTGTGTAAAGAGTACAACAGACAGATCATTAAAGGCAGTACCAGAGATCATTATTAACATAGAAAAAATCTAAAACGGATAACAAATATAAAAAGGGGAGAAAATCCCAAGAATGCTCTAGAAGTCTAAAGACACAAAAATAAAATACCTAGAAATCAATACGTATACACACAGAAATGTATACATACATTTTTACCAGAATTATAATACAGAATAAAACTACAAAACTAACCACGGTCATTAAAAAAAGGGAAAAAAATTTAAATAGCTAAGAGAATAACACATGTCCAACAACTAAAAGGCCCAACGAAAATAATTTACAAAAAAATCCTAATTTCTAATTAAGCCAGAAATCCCAAGACCGAAAAAAACTTACAAATCCACCAACAAAAACCCAAACATAAGAATAAGAAGCCCACATCCACGAATTAAAGCCTATGACAAAACCCAATGAACAAAAACAGTAGACTCACAAAGAACATAATTATCAAATATTTCTAGGGCAAGCCAGATCAAAAACAATAGAAATAATTCCATGTAATATAAACAAAAACAAAACTCTAATGAACAACAATCAAAAACAAAGACAAAATAGCACCTACAAAATCGCAAAAGAACAACATTTTAGAGGGACAGAAAATACCACAAAAGGAGAGAAAATCACAGCACATATGAGATCCATGCAATGAACTCTAGATCAACGAATAAAGGATCAAAAAACAAAAGGTAAAAAGAGGGGAAAAAAGAGAGAATAAACGAGAATTCAAGAATGCAGAAGAAAAAAAAAATTTAAAAATAAAAATAAAAAACCCTCAAACAGAAAAAAAAATAGCAAATAAGAGCTTCAAACAAAGAAGAAATAAAGAGAAATCGTAACTTAAGATAGTATAGATCGAAGAAACAGAGAAAAAGATTGACAAAGAGAAGAAGGATTTGAAGAAAAACAAACACAAAGGTGTGAAGAACTGAGGGAGGAGAGAGAGAAAATCGAAAAGACAACACTAAGGAGGCACTAAAAATAGGCAACGCATAAATGAAATAGCATGTTCGGTGGGACAACCAATGCAAATTGGAATACCCAAAAAACCCCCATCTAATTTCCTCAACTAAAGCCTATAATCAGAAGGCTATTTCGGTCAAATCGCGGACAATAAAAATAAAAAGACCAAATACTCACACTCACACACATACTACGGTGACAATTCTAAGGGCAAAAACGTAATTAGACTTCTAAAGTCTACTTCCAGCATTAAAGCACCTAACCCAACCGAAATTACCAAAAAACCTCCACTCAAAACTCATTCCCCACTTCAGTCCAAGGGTAGGAGCGTAAAAGCATGACATTGAAAAAAAAAAAAAAGCGATCACTGTTCTTTGGACAGTACTCTTAATGAACAGTATTCAATTGCTTAGCTTTAGTATATATAATAATGTCATCTTGGCCAAAAACCTGGAATCACAATTGGAAATTTGAGATAAGTTTCTTCAATAATAATAATTATGTACAAGAATAAATTCATTCACAGAAAGCAAATGGGTTAATTACATTTTTATTTTATTTATTTTGCATTTATCCTAGAATAGACCCTGTACTTCAGGAATGACAAATCTAAATAGTAAAAAATTTATCCCCCATTGAATTGTTTCTAGGGAGATATTTTCTCCAAATTGACTGTTAGAAACATACCAGAAGGGTAATTAACAAATGAATCCATCATGATATGTTTCTGAGAGATGATAACTTTTCATAATCAATCGTTAGAAACAAGTTAGAAGGGGTAATTTTGCCACCATTTACAAACCTGATGGTATAAATTTGTCATTTCTGAATATACAAGATTAATTCAAAGATAAATGCTGAATAAAAGGGATAAAATGTAATTATCCCAAAAAAAAAATGCACAGGAATATACCGTAGGTTAACATATTATATCAATAGGGCCAAATAATAAGCTGGAAGGGAATGGTACACGTTAGTTAGATTGGGTACAAGCCAGTACAACAGAAGTTCAGTTGGGAGGCACTTTATGAGAGGTAAATCGTATATTGCAATTCAATACAATATTAATCCTTTAAAGTATGTTGGTTAATGAAAAACCCACAAATTATAACCATAGTAGTTCCACTAATGCTACCGTGACAACATACCAAAAACAACTCAAAGTCACGTTTAACATCATAAACAAATATCGCAATTCTCAACGCAAATAAAATGAAAATGTGTTACTTGAAAAAACACAAGCACACATTTGCATACACAAGCACACATTTGCATCCAAGATGCAAGCCATAAGATGTCAGTGATAGGGAGCTCAAGTAAAGCTTATGCACCTTTCCATCTTGTATCTGTAGAAGTAAACCTTTGACCTTGTTTCCAAATATTGGACCTGCAGCAAGTAAACGGCAAATCATTTAAGAAACAGACTGAAGTAACATCTATTCTTGAACTATATAAACAAGACAAGACAAGGCCATGTGAAGCACCATCAGATTGTTGGAGAACATCTATGAGTCAAAACAGACCACCATCACTAAAGCACTGCCACATGCAAGCAATCACCAGCACACATAAACACACATACTCAAATTACAAATTATAGAAATAATGAAAGACTGAAAAAAGAAAAATGAAACACATAATACAAACAAAATGATTGTTTTAGTATACCATCCAATGACCAAGTAACTATTTTTCAAGACAAGTTTTATAGTAAATTGACATCTGCCACCAATTAAATCTTTTGATTCGATTATGATTTTCAATGTAAATTTATGAACTTGTCACTCTACAATTCTTCAAAGCAAGAATTGTTTAATATTTTTTTTAATTACTATGTAGCCGTTTCAATTGTAGATCAGATTTATTAAGGCAATCAAAGTCATTTTAAAAGAAACTCAAAATTAATTTAAAAAAAAAAAAAAAAAAAAGGAAAGAAAAAAATGAAAAAAATGCCACACATCCAAAATAGAAGTCCCTAATGCAGTATCTGACACAGAAGTAAAGCGAAGAAGAAACAACAAGAGCATGTGTAGCGCAAAACATTATGTAACAAATATAAACCTCCTTAACAATACATAGCACATGATTTACAAATTACAATTACGTTTCTAAGAAACATACCTTTCTGGTCACTAATTTTCCCATATCCACCCATTTATTCTTGGCTGCCTGAGCACAACCTATCTTGTAAACTGCTGGGTCAAGCTTTTTCTGCATCCACACATCAGTTTCATACAAAATGATCACAACAGAACACATAAATGAAACATGACAATTAACAACAAAATTCTTCAAAAAATTAATCCTTGCACATAAACTATTAGTCTACAAGCAACATGGAATGAATCACTAGTCAGTTCATGTAACATGTTAAAACTTGTCGAATTTCTATTCTAAGTCGAAGTAAAAGCAAGATGATGAGTAATGACCCGCAGTTCTTCTTTCGGGATACCATCTGGTGGTATGGCCAGGAAAAGTTGTATTTCAAGTGACCCAGTTGTGGCATATGTTTTGCCCTCATCAGTAAGCAACCATGCCTCTTTTTTAATGTCCTGTATATTACCAAGTAAGCCAATTAATGCAGGACCAATCTAGCTGATAACTCAAAGAACATATAAACGTACTAAAGTAAATCTACTAAACCCAAATAAAATTTCAATCTAAAATCATCATAAACATATTTGTTGCCCTCTTTGTTTTCTTCTTCCTCTTCTTTTTCTTTATATGCACATATACACAAAATTAAAAAAAATTCATACACAAGCACAAAATGCATTCATTACGAGTTAATTAGATACAAAAATTATGTAAAGAAATGGAATTTTTGCAAAAGATACAGTTAAATCGAAATAATGTAGAGAGATGAACAAGAAATGATAAAACGATGAAAGTGACAGAAGAAGAAAAAGATAGACCTCGGCTTCGACATATCTGAAACCATGAAGACTCTTGATGACGTTGACTACTTCGTTATGATCGAGTCCACGTTCGGCTGCAAATTGACCAGAGTCTGAGATCTGATCATTCTTCTCCAAGAACCCAAGAATCGCCTCCTCTGCCATTTATCGTCTCAGACAAGTTTGAATACAGAGAGTATATATAAATAATCTATTAACTCCCCTAACCTATGGAATCATGCAGTGGACATTAGTTCGAAGTTGTGCCGTGAAATTTGATAGGGAAAACTAAATGGATCGACTTTCCTTCAACTTCCTTGCTTTTTGTTTTTCCGTTCTCTCCTGGTCAGAATTCTTTTTTAACAAAAAGAACATATATTTTTGCTTCAAAAATCCGTGATTATATATTGACATAAAATATCTCCTAGACTAAGATGAAGTGTCTGTTTTCAACCCTCATAGATAATAAACACGTCTATTTAACAAATTTATACAACTTTACAGTTCCATCTAATTTAATCAAACTAAGTAATAAGTTCTTTTAAAAATATCAAAACATTCCTACCCAAATACAATAAATTAACTGAAAAAACGAAACAGAAAATAGAGGACTTTTCTTAATTAAATCTTTTTATTCTGTTTCCTTTTTTTTTTTTTTTTCCTTTCACCTCTATCATTTGTTTCTTAAGGTTGTAATTGTTTGCTTACAAATTTAGAATAAGCGTAAGGGACCGTCGGGCATCAAGGCACCCCTTCTTATGAAAGAGGACTTGAATTAAGGCACCCATGAAGTGTTTTCTTTTTTTTTTTTTTTTTTTCAAAAACAGAAAGAAGAAAGTAATTGTCTATTACTTCATAGTGGGGGTATTTTGATTTATTATTCTCTAAATTTTTTATTGTTTGGGAAAATCTTCAATTAGAAAACAAAAATTAAAGCAGACAAAATAAGATAGACATTGAAATGATAATATATATATATGTCACGACCCAAAACCCGGGCCAGTGGCAGAAGGGGAATTTCACAAAGATGGGAAATTCCTTGATTTATTTGAAAAATGTCTAAAAAGTTTTGGTTTTGTAAACAGTCCATTAAAATAAAATATTTAGAATTTCATTCCGTGAACCTCTCCCACAGTTCGCATACACCATTAAACATAGACTGAATAATAATTAGAAAACGTAAAATCAAATATAAGTCCAAGCATCATCATCATCCACAATAATTATCCAATACCAGGATGGCATACATAAGTTCACAGACAAATTAGGAAGTAGTAATCTTGGCCCAATGCTAATACGAAATTCCAAATAGTCTAAACACCACAACAGTAGACTTCTAGCATTACCAAGAAACGAACTACAATCAAGATGGCCTCTTACTCCTCTTGATCACCAAGATCGCACTGAACACCACCTGAGGAGGAAGGTAGGGGGGGTGAGCATACAATGCCCAGTAGGAAAATAATTACCTCGATCGAAAACATTTAAGTGATGGAAAATTCCTGCATGGTTAGTTTAGTCCAAAACATACATACATATATAATCCAAACCGGAAATCCATATATATATATACATATATAAAGCAGTGTAATCAAAACCAATCAATCCATATGCACATGACACAAATCAACCCATACCCATGAGCTCTCATCCTCTCATCTGTGGAACTCAGGATGAGGGCACTAAGTATGCCTAACAGCCTGCCTGACACCTAAGCCCATACCCAGAGGGGACACCCATGTGTCGCCTACCAAACCTGGAGGGGCAACCGTATTGCCTACGCCTACCAATGGGGAGGTAATCAGAAGTAACAAACCCCGCGCGGGTTTACGGACTCTGCACCGACGGTGGGGCACGCAGCGCCACACTGTAAACCCACGATGCTAACATGGTGCTCATGTATGATCCTATGACACGTGCAATACAGAACTGAAGTGTAAAAACTACTGTATTCTGGTTTTTCAGTAAAATATGCATAATAGGATTTTACAGAAAAACGGGCAGCATAACGGCCCTATTTTGATATACCCAAAATAACCTGCACTCAGAAAATTCTCAGAACAATACAGTATATTCATCATACAATCAATTCCCATCACAGATATTCAAACAGTTTAAAAATCACATTTGTTCTCATATATTGCAGAAAATAAGTTTTATTCGAAAACGATATAAAACAGAGGTAATTGAGTCCCTACCTCGACCGAAATAGCGATACCACGTTATCGAGTCCTCGAGGCGTCGTTGACGATCACCCGGAGGGTCGGGAACCAATTCCGAGCCCTCGATCGTCTTCTTGCGAAAAACCAACTTCTCACCGGAGCTTCAATTCCACAAACGGACCTCTTCATTGAATTCCTAGCACCCAAAATAGCTAGGTTAGATATCCAAATTGTCCAATTCGGGCCCGGGCCCACACCGGGCCTGTGGCACGCAAAACGAGACGAAATCGGGACCGTCCGATCGCGATTTTCACGCCGATCATAAAACAACACAAAATATATATCAAACTTCCCCATTTTCCGAGTACATTCCAAATATGAAGTCAAAAACACAATCTAACAGCCGGATTTAACAAGATCAAGCTTAAACTCAATAAACCCAAAAATGGCAAATTTTGATCCGGACAGTATGGGGTCGAGATATATATACCTTGACGACCCTTGCGACGATACGAATCCAACGGGACCGGTTTGGAGCCGTTTGGTGGCCGGAATCTTCGCCGGCGGCCAAAAAACCAAAAAGCTTCCAAACGGTAAAAATGGTGTTTTCCGGCGAGATGTTGACCGGTGGCGGCTGCAGGTGGCCGGCGGAGGGGCGCAGTGGCCTGCCGAAGACTCGCCGGCGGTCCTTGCTGGCGGACGGAGCTCGAACGGCGACTTGCAGCGTGCTTCGGTCTTCGGCCGAAAGAGAGAAAACAGAGGGAGAGAGTGAGCTGAGAGAGAGAGTTTGACGAGATAGAGAGAGAGAAAAAGAAACATATATACATATATTTAAATTCTTTTTTTTTTCTTTTTATAAATTTTGGTCAAAAGACCCTTTTTGACCCCTTGAAAAACGGGTTCTCACAATATATATATCACTTGTAAAATCAAATTTCACAAACAGTACCAAACCAATCACCAAGCACGAAAAGGAAATCAAAATCAATCTAATCTCATTCATGGAAAAGCATATCATGAAACTACCCAAAAAAAAAAAAAAAACAAAGCTGAAAAATAAAAAAATCAGAAAGAAGAATTCTAAAATACAGAAAATGAAACCACGAACAGCGCCAAGAGAGAGAGAAATAATTTCAGGTGGTTTCAGATATATTGTATAAAATTCGGATTTGGAAGACTATGGAAACATGTTAGGGCACAGAAAAGAGGGAGATGAGAGAAGAGGGAAGACCTGAGCACGATGAAGTTGGGAAGGACGAAGCTGACGCCGATGGAGATGAGCCAATGAGGCCGACGTAGCTTGCAACTGTGGAGATCGAGGCTCGTTGGAGACGATAAACGTTTTATTCAGAGATTTAAGGAAGAGCTTTTTAGCTAAATGGTCGTTTTCCGAACACTGATGAATTTTAAAAAATATTTAAAAAATAACCGCTGTTCATATTTAGTATATCAAAATATGTTTATTTTTTGAAAATTAATTTACTTTATAAAAAGGGCGCGTCTACAGTAGGGCGCCCCTACGTAGGCACTGTCTATTCACCGTTGGATGGAAATCTGTATATAAATAGATTCTCCACAGATTCCCGTTATTCCCCACAGATTCCCATCTAACGATAATTAAGGCATGACCCTACGTAGGGATGCCCCTACCGTAGCCATCCTCTTATAAAAAAATAGAGCAACTAAAACATTATCATTTATCAAAATAAAATTGTAAAACCATCATTTATTAAATAGGTATAAAAATGGTCATTTTCAAATTGAACTTAAAAAGAAAAAAAGGCAATTTCTTAATGCTCTTTAAAAAAAAAAAAAAAGGAAAAATTAGTAATACACGATCCTTTTTAAAAAAATTTTGAAGAAAAATTTAAGTAGATGACCAATATTTTAAATTTGATTAAATTAATGTTCACTTTTAAATTTTATATCTAAATGTCTGAGTATATATATTTTTAAATTTGGTAAATACACTTATCTGCCAAATTCTATTAATGTACTAAAATGAGTATATAAATTTTTATACTTGGTATATAATATTTTACACTTGGTATATAAACATATATATCGGACATTTTGCTATAACATTTGAAAAATGGACATTTATTTAAACTGACCCAAAATTCAGTCATTTTAATTGATATAAGACTCATTTTTTAATCATACTGTATAACGTCTTTCACTTATTTCCGTACCGCCTCTTTTTAGGTAAAAAATACTATTTTTCTAAAATCCTTGATTATGGGTTTTGAGCTTTGGGATAGACTCTCAAATGAACTTCTTTCTTCCTCTTGTACACTTTCTTTTCGACTTTCAAAGACCCCTCTAGATTTTCCGAGATTGTCTATGAATGCATTCAACAAAAATGAAGAAAACATCTAAATTTTTATTTTTCTATATTTTTTTTCTTAATATCTAGTAACTGGTTTCCAGTTACCAGTTATTGATTATATTTAACAAAAAATAAAAACTAATTACCTATTACTTGGTACTTTAACAAATATGTTTATAATCAATTGGTTACTTCTAGTTGTTCAACTGGAAGAAGCTGGCTTCTGTTTTCCATTTATTGGTTTTCAGTAAATTATTACCAAATCAATACCAGTAATTAGGTGCTGAATCTCACCGTAGCTGGAAGAATAAGAACCTCTTCTGAATATTGGAATCAGAAAGTGATGCCGGATTTTGGGTTACTATTGGATTGGAATGCGATCACATAATAGCGTTGGATTAGGGTCTCTCTGAACGTTCTTTCTTCGTATTCAATGTTCCTTGTATTTTTTTATTTCGTATTTGGTCTTTTAAATACCAATTTTATACCATATGAAAATGAGCTGTTTTTACTAACCGTATATGTAACTTTTTTAGTTTTTAAACGATAGTACCCTTAAAATTCCTTGATAAAATAAATGAATGCAACTAAAAAAAAAGCTATTATATGAGTTTTCTAAGGTCCGTTTGGTATTCAAATCCATTTTTAAAAACCCAAAAAGGATCCATAAAAAAATTGTTTGGTGGATTTTTTTCACAAAATTGTTTTGAAAGCCGTCTCAGAAAACACATTAAAATTTAGAAAATGATTAAAAAGTGTTTTCTGATAAAACTCAAAACCTCTCTCGCTCCCATGGACGAGCCAACTAAGCTCATCAAATTCAAGCTCAACGTCTTTGGATTCAAGCTCAGATTTTTGAGGTTCAATTATAATAGGTAACCTCTAAGTTTTCATCTCTCATTTTCTTCTCAGTCAATTTCCTTCTCTTACAAGAAAAGCTTACGGGTTTTAGGGTTTAAATAAGAGGAAATTAGACCTAGTGCCCTTTTTGGGCTATTATATCCAATCTGCCCCTTTTCTTATTTTAATTGATTTCTACTCGGTTTTATATGTGTTATGTCTACTTTACCCTTGGATCTTTTTCTTTTCCACCATTATAAATGACTCTCTCTTCCTCAAGGTAAAAAATAAAATAAACTAACGACTCTCTTTCTACTATAGGACCCAAATGCATCTTTTCATTATCTCTTTATGCTCATGCCTGTGGATTTGCTCTTTCTATTTCTACAAGCTCTGCTGCTCTTCCTCTCTCTATGATATGCTTTCCTTCTCTCTTTCTCTCTCAAATCTTTGTTCACTCCCTGCGCTCTCTCTCTCTCTCTTACACACACACACACACTCATTGCACACTCATTGCTCTATGGTAACAATATCGTAAATGTGTTGTTTACTTCTTAACAGTATTGTAAAATATTATTTTACTTATTGATAGTAATATAAACGAGTTGTTTACTTCTTAGCAGTGTTTTAAATGTATTGTTTACTTCTTGACTATAATGTAAACAATTTGTCTATTTCTCAACAATAATGTGAACATATTGTTTATTTCTTAATAGTATATTGGTAAACCATAATCTAATTGTATACCAATTACCAATGATCTGCTTCAACAATAATAAAAATCAAGCAATTGTTGATTTTCTACTTCAGAAATGATTTGGACGTATGGTCCAATTTTTTCCGGCAACAATTCCGATAATACTTCTAAGATTTCTCCAGCAATAAGTTGAAGATTATCCGGCAACAGTATTCTCTTTCCATCAACGGGAAATCGAATTCCAACCAAATTCTGCAACTTGTTAAAGATGAGAGAGAATTGTTAGGAAATTGTATTTCCTATAGTGGGCCACATATATTTTGGACAATTGTATTAGGCCATATTATTCTTAAGCAGACCCAATAAGTGATTTAATTAGGGCTGGGTCAGGATATCCAACTGGGTATGGATACCAATGTGGATACCCTGTTAGTCAACTAGTTAGGGTTTGATGGATACCCAACAGGGACTATATAAAGGACCTATTAAGATTATGGTCCCTGTAGCCAAAAGAACACGTGCGCTCAATTCTCTGTAACCCACCATCAGTTACAGAGAATTCCATCTGAGTGACATTAGGCTTTTAGGCTACAGAAAGATCAAACCCTCTAGCAATTACAGTCAATTACTATCGCTTCCGCCTTCGGTTCATCGTCCATACTACTGTATTCAATCATGGACTCAGGTATACTCAATGAATCCCTTCCTATCAGTTTTACATAAATGTTCTAGGATTTGTGTTTGGTTTTGCAATCCCATATATTCAAGTACAACAAGTGGTATCAGAGCGGGATTTCATGTTAAAATTGATTAGGTTTTCATGCATATCTGTAGTTTTCAAAATCTATGCCTATTTGGATTTCTAGGGGTTTAGATTTTACATGTATGATTTATGATTTTACATGATTTATTGAGTATTTGATGCTATGAGGGTTAGGTTTTGGCTTTTGGGTCATTCATATTTTGGATTTGGGGCCAAAAACATCATTTTCGCGTTTATTTTGATGTTTGGAGCCATTTAAGCAGATCTGAAATTTTCCAGATCGCACTGTGAACAGTGTTTTCGGTAGACCGGTTTAGGTTTTCAGTCTACCAGAAACACTATTCACAGGATTGATTTTTCGGCAAAAATTTGAGTTTTCGGTCAAATTTTGGGCTGATTTCGGTCATTTTTGACTTAAATCATGGAGTTTCAACTCATTTTCGACCTACTAAGGACTAGAACGACCCTCACTTTGTCCGTTGAAAACCCTATTTGGTTCTAGGGTTGATAAAGTGACGAGCCAATTCAGAAAGATCGAATCTGACAATTTGATCTCTGTCAGATTCGGTCGACCGAAAGTGGCTTTTCGGTAGACCGAAAGTTACCGAGAGCCATTTTCACTTTCTGTGGTTTTCGGTCAACCGAAACTGGCAGAATCGGTCGACCGATTCTGTCAGCCGGTCGACCGATTCTGCCAGCAAAGAAAATTTTTCAGTTTTCGGCTATTTTAATCGAATTTTTGGGCATTTCGGTTAATTTTCTTTGCACTATTTGTCTTGTATGTTAGATTAAACACGATAAAGTAGCATGTTGCCAAAGTAACCTCTGTTGTGTAGTTTTATTTAGTCTAACGTATAAAGATGTTGTGGGTTTGTTGTTAGTGCGGATAACTATTGGCCTAAAGGAAGATGGTTATTTGGCACGATAATAAACGCACCTGTGATAATGAGTATGTGACGGTTGTTTGGTTTCCATGTGAGAAATAAATCGGCCCAAAGGAAGGTTTGTTGTTTGACAGGATTTACCGTTAGTATTTGATTATTACACTTGAGAGTACCACTTGCAAGTTAATACGTCGGCCCAAA
>JXTC01000169.1:223582-250462 GCA_002914845.1 Trema orientale
GGTAAATCACATTGCGTGTAATTTCCATGCCACATTCCATACTCGATCTATGTCATTCGGGTGTATTAGTACGGTGATCATTGAGGGTTCTAGTTACCATCCAAATAAGTGCAACGACGAGCGCTTTGGTTTCGTGCTGATATATCTGATGGACGGGATTGCAACTTCAGGGATATTCAGGAATAATATGGTGTATTAATGGCCATACTTCAGTTCTGCGATACAATTGTATTTGGTTCATATGTGACCCAAGTGGGAGATTGTTAGGAAATTGTATTTCCTATAGTGGGCCACATATATTTTGGACAATTATATTGGGCCATATTATTCTTAAGCAGACCCAATAAGTAATTTAATTAGGGCTGGGTCATGATATCCAACTGGGTATGGATACCAATGTGGATATCTTGTTAGTCAACCAGTTAGGGTTTGATGGATACCCAACAGGGGACTATATAAAGGATCTATTAGAGTTATGGTCCCTGTAGCTAAAAGAACACTACGCTCAATTCTCTGTAACCCACCATCAGTTACAGAGAATTCTATCTGAGTGACATTAGGCTTTTAGGCTACAGAAAGATTAAACCCTCTAGCAATTACAGTTAATTACTATCGCTTCCGCCTTCGGTTCATCGTCCATACTACAGTATTCAATCATGGAGTCAGGTATACTCAATGAATCCCTTTCTATCAGTTTTACATGAATGTTCTAGGGTTTGTGTTTGGTTTTGCAATCCCATATATTCAAGTACAACAAGAAAGATTTACGAATACAAGAAGAGGGGGGAGAAATGGATCGTAGTTTATTTTTCATGTTTAATATTTGAGGGTACTTTCGATAGTTCACTTAAGAATTTGGGGGTAATTTATGTAGTTTACCTTTTAAAAAAAAAAGTATGTATGGTATGTTTTTTAAATGGGTAGTTTTATTGTTATCCTTCTGTCTACTCTCTTCACACTTTTTCTAAAAACACACTCTTGAATTAAATTTAAACTTTAATTATTGCTTATTACACATCCTAATATTCTCTAAATTTTCCCTTACATCTAATTTTTCTTTTTTCTCTTCCAACTCTTTCTCCCTTTCTCTGCTTGTATCCATCCCTCATTTTTTTTCTTCTCTTTCATGCTTCTCACCGCTATTCCATCTAACCAATTTAGAAATAGAATTTGATCGATTCATAAATTTTTGTTGGGTGTTAATCAAATATTCTAAACTAATTGTTTCTTATATAGCCAAAATAGCTTGCGGCAGACAGTTTTATAAGCAAATATCAATAAGTAAATTTCATATCAATGGATAAAACTTTGTTCGTAGACCTGCTTTATGGTCAAAATTGCTTACAACCAGTATATTAATAATAATGAGTTTTATAATCGAATATGAAATGTTAGCCTAAGATTAGCTAACCCAAGGGAGGGGGGCGAATTAGGTTTTAAAAATTTTTGCACACTTTTCTTGACAGGCAAGTAAATTATGCAAGTAAAAATAATAACAAGTAAAAATAGCTAAATGGCATGTATAAGTACAAGATAAATAAATTTAAAAAGATAGAGATAGAGAAATGCAAATATTATTTTTACGAGATTCAACAAACACGGCGGTTTATCTACGGATCAAGAGAATGGGCTTGACCGACCTTTTTACATAACGAGTGTTTTCTCCTTAAGCATACTCACACCTTTATAATAGCTTTGAATCCAGCTCTATCACGTCTAACTCGGATTGTTTAGATTCTGGAACCAATCTCACCTAAACCGGGTTATTTATGAATACAGTGTCAATCTCACCTTACAAATATAATTTTGACTTTGTTTGCTGATACACTCAACTAGAATATCTCTAAAGTAGATAATTGATACAAGGTAAGCCTAGAGAGAATAAATGAGAATACAAGATATAATCTAGTTTGGCTCAAGTGATTTTTGTGAAAAAGTGAATTTGAAAGTTTGATTCACAAAAGATGATTTGAACAACTTAAAAGTATGTTTAAAGCAATATAGGAATATTCAAAAGTTATTTTAAGTATTAAAAAAGCTTCTATATATAGACTTGAAAGAATACTAGCCGTTCTAGACCGTTTGGCAGATAATCTATCATTTTCGGTAGACCGAAAATGCACTTTCGGTAGACCAAAAATACACTTTCGGTCGATCGAAAATACTAGCCGTTAAAAGTGCGGTTGTAATGGTCGAATTTGAAAATCTGTCAAAAATTAGATAGAGAATCGGTAGATTGAAAATCATAGCCAGTCTGCCGAAAATATCCGAGAGCAATTTTTGAATTTTATTTCAAGTCTTTTTCAATTATTTTCAAAAATATGACTTCAAAAATTAATTTTTTTTTTATGTAATATGGAAACTAAAGAAATTTATAAATCAATTTAAAAACTTGTCTAAAATAAATTTCTTATTTTAATTGGAGATAAACAAGTTTGACAGTTTTGATTTGAAAATTTCTAATTTTATAAAAAATTTGAGCCATTAAGATCATATTAAATGTAAACAACTATTCAAGTATATGAACTAAGTGTATAACCTTTGCTAGTCTAGGTCTTGTGATCTTGAACTTTATCTTCAAGCTCTTTTCCATAATCCATCTTGAATGTCTTTGGATACAAAAGAGAAGGAACTTAGAAACAAAAAAATCCTATTGGTAAAAGTACTGTGGAAGAACCATGAAGTAGAAGAGACGACATGGGAAAGAGAAGAAGAGATGAAGACTAAGTATCCACATTTATTTGGGTAAACAAATTTCGGGGACAAAATTTTATAAGGAGGGAAGAATTGTGGTGCCCGAGATTCTCACATGCATACTAAGCCAATAATAAACATGTTCTAATTGCATATTAGGCATCTAGAATTCATTAATATCACTTTCATAGTAACATGCTCATTCATTTTGTTATGTGCATTTACATACATATTATTACACTAATGCTTGTCGAAGTGTCTCGATGCAGTGTAAAGGTTCAATACGCTCAGAAAGAGAGCTCAGTGTGCTAAATAAACAAAGAATATATTTATGAAAGCAATACTGTGTGCACATGCATTAAGATCGTATTTGTTGATAACTCGGTTAAATAGTAGTTTTTCAGTAAAATGCAATTTTTACGCATTTCGGAGCCGAATTCACGGTGCGTTTAACACGTCAAATAGCTTTAATTCAATGTCTAGGACTCATTTATAATATTTTATGTGTCGGCTCCAGGTAAACACGAGGTGGCATTCACGACACTGATTTGTGTATTATTGCACTAAGCTAGCTTAGATTCAGCTTACTCGTGTAATATCATTTTTGTGCATTCTATTAAGTACTAATACTATGTTTGCATTATTAATTGGAGTCTAATTGACTTATTTTTATGTTTAATGATTAGTTATGAGGCTAGGTTCTACCAAATTACAATAAGATTGGCCATATGGGATCATAAGTCAAAGTATGACTAGATTTCATCTTTTAAGCTAGGTTTTACCATTTTGGTCTACACTTGGGTGTATAAAAATGGTCATGAACGTGGTGAGTAAGCCAAGAGTGATTTAAAGCTTGACACATAGAAAATAAAGTATAAAATAGCAAAAATATCCCTTAGAATTTAAGTTATGCCATTTCTTAGTCATTAAGTGTTACTTTTAGACCAAATTTGGTCATTTTCATTCTCTTTCTCTCCATCCATGACCTGAGCCTCTCTAATACCTTTTTATACTTCTCTCATCTCCTCTTAACCATCTCCAAGAGTTTCCAAGTAGTAGAACTCAAGTTGGAGCTCTAGAAAGCAAGATAGATCAAAACTAGTCAAGGTGGTTCTACTAATTCTTCTTTCTAGGTCTTTCCCTATAATTTCAATTCTCTACCTGTTCTCACTTAAACATTGATTTCTTCAGGTCCTCTTAAGTTCAAAAAAAATCTATTTCTAAGCCTTGGGAATCAGTTTGGTGGAGATAGAAGGCAAGAAGTCTAGCAAAGACTCAAACTAGTCAAGGTAAGGTTTAAGTGGGATTTTGAATTTGTAGTGAATTTCCTTTATTTCAGCTCTTAAACCTAAGCTATTATTTCATAAATAATGGTCCTAGGAACCCTTATATATTGCTGAAAATACAAAAATTAAGTGGAAAATTAAAGTTAGACCTAAAGCCCCAAAGTTTGCTATTTATGGAATTAAGTATTTTTATGTGTAGTAGATTAAGTTTTTTATATTTATAATCTGATTTCCTAAACTTAGAGCGTATATTTTATTGATCCTATTATTTATTACACTCATTTGGTGGCTGGTTCTGATGACATACAAGTGTAAAAATGGTTTTAAACTTGTCTAAATCGAAAAAGAGTTCAAGTGCACTTAGATTGTTCTAAGTTATCCTCTTTGATGTGTATATGTGGGAATTGGATTGTTAATTGTTATTGCAGGCTTAAAACCATGATTTTGATCATGTGAGAATGTCCTAAAAATAGGGGAGGTACTGTCCAAATATTTTTAAAATGAAATGACACCATTTAGGAGTAAATGGACTAGTTTTATAAAATTATGTGCCATTTTGGATCATTTTTGTGCTAATGAACTAGTATTCATATTTTAATACTTTTGAACAGTTTTTCAATGCTAGTTATTGACTGCTAAGTACCTTAAGTGATTTATATGTTTCTGAGTTATTTTAAGACTAAGTTTCCTAATTTGGTAAAAATTCTGATGCCGGTCTTATTCGAGTATCTTGATGTATTCTTGTGGCAAAATGTGCATTTTGAATAACAGTAAATTATGACAGGTGAATAGCACACCAATCTCTAGTGGATATTGATCCTTTCTACAATTCATTTCTGTTCAAGACACAAGGTAAGTAAAAACTTACAACTGTATCACAAGAGTTACATGGAAGATGTCATTATGTGAAACTTACTCATTCTTGAAAGTTATGAAATGGCATGTGCATGGCACGTCTTACATGCAAATTGAGAATTTTATTACAGAGTATTTAAAAGTGAGTACCATTGTATTAATTTTATAAGATAAGTTTTAATGGCAATTGCTAATCTGTCAAAGCTTAGTAGGTAAGTCTGTTGATGCAGACTCTCCCGTTGAAGTAGGACTTACGGATCTTATGATGTGTCTCGTTAAAACGGGATAATATTAGCGCAGTGTGGGATGCCCCTTTGATGAGGGAAGGAGTTTTTAAAAACCTCACATGACGATCGCACCTTATTTTTTTACTCTTGACCAGAATTTCTGCCCAATGTTATCACGGCCTATCGACTTACGGGACTAGCAATATACTAAGGGGCCCAACTATAAATATTTTTTTAAAAAAAAAAGTATGGACTAAAATGTTTAAGAAAGAAAAGGGTACAATGGGAACTTTATGAGATTTTAAGGCATACATGAGCATGCATAGTTTTTACATACTGAGCTTTAGCTCATTTTAGTCTTGTGATGTAGATGAGGAGGCACATTTTGGTGTTAACTAGCTGGTTGCTTGGCTTGTCTTTTGTCGATGATCATATAGATGTGGACAAGCTTGACCTGTGAGCGACGTTTCTTTATGTTGAGATATTTTGGTGTAATATAAATACTACTGCTGATGGCAAAATAGACTAGCGAAAATCTGTTTTGTTTATATATTTTATAAAGTCACTTTTAGCAAGTAATGCCTCGCAGTTTCTTTGTCTAAAATTTTTGGAAAGTTCAAATTTGCTTACTCTTTTTATAGAAACTAAAGATAATGTTTAAGAAAGAATAATATTTCATAATTTCGCTATATAGGACAATATGGTTAAACTAGGGGTGCTACAACTAAATTGGGAAAATAAAAATGAAATGACAAAATTACCCTTAGTGGATATTAAATTTAGGTTCACATTACATTTTTACTATGTATTTGGATACATAGATATTATTTAGAAACTATTTTATCATTTATGAGATCCCTTGAAAAATAAAAATGTTATTTAGAAATTAATATAAACCACTAATTAATAGTGATTTTGTTATTTCCATCAATTTCTTTAATTTTGATTACATCAGGAGGTCGAATTTTAAAAGTAGTCAAATTATAAATTTTTTCGTGAAAAAAAGATCAAATTTAAAGGAATTTTCCCATATTTCTAAAAAGACGGGTTTCGTAAAAAATTTATCCAATACAAAGTAATTTTAGGATGTTTTCTCATTAAAAAAATAAATATTAATTGTTCTTGTTTTCAACTTTTCCTCTCCCCTGTTTTGAGATTGTCCTTAGGAATCGCACATTCTGAAATCCTTTCGGAATAGTTTTATGGTAGGCATAAGTCTCTCCTTGGTAGATCATCATGCTTCTGCACTAAATAGAGGAAAATTTGCCTCTGACTACTATGAAAATGCAACTACATAACATAACAGAAATGTGCAAGAATAAAGCTATAGATAGGCCAGAAGTTCTTCCTCTGCCAATCACATTCTGTAGCAGCAATACTCTAAAGCTGTATAAATCTGATTTAAGTGGAAGGCGATCTTTCATGGTGTCCTTGTTTTATTATCGCCCTTCAATCAATGATATTGAGGCCTCATTCACAGAAATTTTACTATCATTTTGTGATTGAAGATCAAATTTCGGCAAGCTTCGAAAAGTAAAGATAGGTTGTTTTGGTTGGGGAAGATTTGTTTCATTGCTCAGCATGAAAACTACATCTGACATGATAGGTCTATCCGCGGGATGATCTTGCACGCATAACAGCCCAACATGGATGCATCTTATTGCTTCTGATATACTATATGAGCCAGCCAATGCATCATCCACAAAGTCTTGTCCTCTGCTTTCACTCCACAATTGCCATGCCTGAACATATTCCTATCAATCATAATGAACTTACGTTAAAAGAAATAGAAAACGATAATCTGAACTCACATGAGAAATAAGGCCAAGGTGTTGATCATAATAATAGAAGTTGGTATTCTTCTTGCTGCTCACTATCTCTAAGATCAAGACACCAAAGCTAAAGACATCGGATTTTTCAGAGAAGATTCCACCCATGGCATATTCTGGAGACATGTAGCCTCTGTAATTGATTGAAACTATAAACCATTAGCGCTTGATTGTCATTAGCTTAATTGTTTCAGTTCTAAGAAAACAATAACACTGAAAACATTAGAATATTTGAAGATTTCTTACAAAGTTCCAACGACCCTTTGAGTGTTTACCAAATCAACTGTTCCTTGGAAAATGCGTGCCAATCCAAAATCTGATATTTTTGGGTTCATCTTCTCATCCAAGAGAATATTGCTAACCTTTAAATCTCTATGTATTACCCTTAAACAAGAATCACGATGGAGATACACAAGACCTCTAGCAACTCCATGTATGATGTTCAGCCGTGTAACCCAATTCAGCTGTGCTCTTCCTCTCGGATCTAATCCGTACATCCAGTAAAAATTAATCAACTACGTAAGTATAATATTCCATATGTTCTTTATTTTTTCCGCTTAAATATTTCTAGCTGTACTATGCAACCGATATATTCAAAGTTGTTTGAACAACAGTACATGACTATGACCAGTAAATCGTGGACTAAAACAAAACATAGATTTAGGTATATTAATCAAGAAAGAATTTATCAATGTACATAGTTATGCATTAGAAGAGAGTAAAACAGTAACGGCCAAATATAAGACGAGGTGTTGCATAGTAAAATCAATACCGAAGATGAAATTATCCAAGCTTTTGTTGGGCATGAACTCGTAAACTAGTAATTTCTCTTCTTTCTCAATGCAGTAACCCAAGACCCTAACAAGATTTCTGTGTTGGAGTTTTGAGATCAATATCATCTCATTCTTAAACTCTTCTATGCCTTGTCCTGAGCTACTTGATAGTCTTTTAACTGCTATTTCCCTCCCATCCTGCAGTTTCCCCTGCAAATAGAGATCAAATTTGTCGCTGTACGGATATTTTACTTGTTATAATGCATTAGCTCATGAGGAAAGAGTACCTTATAAACAGAACCAAATCCTCCTTGCCCAAGTTTGTTTGCTGGGCTGAAATGGTTTGTCACATCTAAAATGGTACCGAAATCAAAAATAGGAATCTCAGACGGATCATGTTGTTTTGAAAATTGAAGAGTATCTCTTGAACTGTCGCTTGACTGCATCATCTCAGTGTGTTCTGTAGTCTCCTTGGTGTTTCCTGGTTTTATTATTATTATGATTTTTTGTGTCAGTTACTAAACTTAGTTGTGTGAGGGAAAAAAATTAGAATAAAGGAGATGCACTAAATTCATTCTAACTCTGAAATTCGGTTTTAAGTTCAAGACTCTCAAAAAATCAACTCACTTTGATGGAATTATCCATTTTCTTACGTTTACTTAGAGAGAAAGGGAAAAAAAAAAAAAGGAAAAAAAATATGGGGTGTGGAGGGGGACCTAAGACCTATTTCAACTGAAGAATATGAACACAAAGTCATAAACAATTTTCTCTCTGTTGCAATGGTCCTCATGGAGCTCCATCACGTCCAGGTTTACCATTAATATTTGGCTACTTACAGTTGTAAGATGAGGCATGTGAATGAATGGCTAATGTTCTTGTTTTTGCTGAGAAATAAAACGATAGATTGCAGGATCTTATCCATTCTACACTTATTTTCTTACCTTTTCTTTTGGCTCTCCACCTGCACAAGCATATTACCGCGATAATAATTGTTCCAACAATAGAAATAGTAACAAGGCTAATGACAATCTTCTTAACTTTCTGTCCTCCAACTGAACAATTAGTGGACACATTGAAATTAGATATATGGGGAAGAGGGAGAAAAAAAAGTTCAAATTATAGAATTTTCTGAGGGAGCAAACATAAACTGTTCTCACCTAGTTCGGCATGAGCAAGGCGAAGGAAAAGGTCTTCTCCATTATAGGTAAACCCCTGAATGTCAATAAGGCCTTTGAACCAGATCAAACATCCTATTCCCTCTACATATGCGTAAGCTATGCAAGAACAATTATTCAAGCACCAGTTTTGACAGATATCTCTATCATCATAGTCAAGCTCAACCGGATTCACATATTCATAAAAATCTGGAAGTTTCACATTAACTATCTTCAAAAATCCATCTTTTTTACTTCTCTGTGAAGCTAGGCCGCTAGCGTTTTTGTCGCAAAGCAATTGGTTTCGTCTCACGCACCCTCCAGTCCAGTTTCCTTTGTTCCACTCTCCAAATGATTTTGGTTCAAAGCCTTGCAGACAATTACAAATTGGAGATTCAGAGTCTTTGCATACCCCAAAGGGTCCACAGACTCCATATACATCACACTGATTCAGTGGTGCCTCCCAATCAGTAAACCAATCACCGCCTTTTGCTTTTCCCACGAATTTTAGGACACCGCCAGATGTAAGCAACAAATTTCTGACATCAGAGTTGTTGTAGTCCCAATTAAAATTGAGATGTGTCAAACCCGTCTGTGCAGATTCTTCGAGACTGAATGGACTTTGATATCTAGTACTCATTTCCGGTATGCCAGTGAACTTGCTCTTAGCCCATGGTCCACTTCTCCAGTGAGGCTTTGATCCATTTATCCTAATGAAAACTTCAGGTGGTCTCTGTTGTGCAATTTCAGCGGTGATATTTCCAAGTGAAGGATCGGTATCGCTTTTCCATGAAGTCATTTCAAATCTCTCCCCAGTTTTGACATTAAAACCAAACACTGCTCCTGGTAAGAACGTGTCCCCAGGATGCTGAAAGCTGTGCCATAATTCCTGTCCTGATATGCCATCTTGGAGAACCAAGTTTCCGTCCTCTGAGAGAATTGCCACTGAACTATTACTTGATTGGACGTTGACTTTGCTTGACCACACCGAATTGCGGTTTCCATCCAGGAGATCAAGATTTCCATTGCTGCCAATAGTCAGACTTGGTGAAGAGTCTTTTACTGTAATGGGATTCTCTCTGTTGGCCACCCATACAACTTTAAGAGGTGAATCATTCTTATACCAGATGCCCACATATTGATTTGCAGAATTAATGGGACTGAAGAAGCCTAACTCAAAAATTTGGTTAGGAGAGACTAGAGTCTGGGGTTGAGACAAGGCTTGGGATGAAGTTATCTTATAAATAGCATCACAATAGCAAGATAGAAAAGAGTAGAATAGTAGAACTACAGAGAAAACCAACGCCCAAAAATCTCTACCTTTTGCAAACATCTGGACTCCAAACAGAGGATTTAAGCAAACACAAAAATGACAATATAATCACATATTAGAAACATAAAGTACGAAAACAAGAGCCTTGAATACCGGTATTAATAATCTGTGTACCTAGAAGGTTTGTATTTGCATATAAAATGTAGAAAGCAATCCAATTTTTTGTCAATTGTTTCATTTTACAGTTGATCGTCATATCGTTTCCGTATATCATGAACAGAGAAGTTAGAATTTTCTCACGTATAACTAGATATTTTAGCAAAAGAGACAATAATATCCCTTCCGTTGGGCTTTGAATGGTATATAATTGCTTAGAGCTCGTCTTCAGACTAATGACAACGACCCTCCGAGTCAATTTCTCACAGTTGTTTTTCTTTGATTTTTTTTTTTTTTTCACCTTCATTTTACATGTGTGCCCTGAGGCAACCCTACATTTCTTTCTCTTCAACCAATTGATGATAAAGGTGTAAGAAAAAAAATGAGGGAAAAAGCAGAATCTTATTCCAAAAGATCAGTTCTTAGAAGTGAGATAAAAAATGGGCAAGAATCAACCCAATATCCTCGTTAAACAAAAAAACTGACGAAGCTAAAGAATGAGCTACCATATTCCCAGAGCGAGAAATATGACAACAAGAACATTTTGTAGCGACAAATAATAAGTTTCTAATATCAGAGATAACAGAAGAGAAAGGCGATAAAAAATCACAAGAGCAAAACAAAGAAATAACTTTAGTAGCTCAGCTTCTGCAGAAGAATGTTAAAGTATTTTTTTCCTTATATTAAGGGATTTGTTTCCTTTTTTTGTTTCTAGAGCATGATTTAAGGGTGTGATGTTGTGTACACCCTCTATTTATATTGTACTCTATCAAAGTTCTATGATATGAATGAAAATGAGTATTTATCAAATCTAATATGGTATCAGAGCCGATCATTTTTTCGGCAAAATTCCTATGAAAAAAAATATATATCCCCAAATCACATACCTTAGTCATTGCCCAGCAACACCACCGACTGCCTACACCAACCGAACACCACAACACCCTCTGTTTCTCCCCTGCTCCGTGCACCCACCTCCTGAAGACCAGCTTCCTCTCACGCCCGAGCCCGCAACCAGCCGAGTTGCACGCGACCAAGCTCGCCAGACCGCTACACACCTAGTCCCGACTCATCTCCTCAATACCGCCACAGACTCCATCTGAACCATGCAACACCCATCGCGCTGACCTGAATTGCGCAGCACTAGCACCTACCACCCATCGGGCAGCCTGGCACCAGCCCTTGCCACACCATCTGCCCAGCCCTAAATCTCGTCCCTCGAGCACCCAGCCGAGCACCCACGATGAGTCGCTGCGCCGAGGTTTTCTGTCAATCGGCCACTGTCGAGGCTGGTGGAGCAAGGCCTTTGCTGCCACCATTCATGAGTAATAACAGGTAAGTAAGGTCCATTAGGTTATACAAAAAATACATAAAAGTCTATTAATTTATATATGGTTGCCAATGTAGGAGGTATTTTTTTTTTACCTACTACGGATTGGTGCCCTTTATATATATACATATATATATATATATATTATCTAATTTATATATTAAAAAAACGAAAAAAAATGAGAAAAAAAAGGTGGGTGATGTATATTAAAAAAAACAAAACAAGACCAAAAAAACAAAAAAAAAGAACGAGTGATAACAGTTCAATTCAGTATTGTCACTCATAAACATATTTTCGTACGAAATGGTGGGACTATATTTGTAATCAATGGACTGAGCATTTCAAAAAAGCTTCCGCTTTAGCAGCTGCTGTAGACAATGATGATAAGGTACTTCACACTTCTACAACTGTTTCTAATAATACATGGATAATTGATTCTGGTGCTACTGACCACATGACATTCGATTGAAAAAAATTGTTCTTCTATTAGACCCTCTTCACAGAAATTCGTTTCCACCTCTAATGGTACCTCAATCCCAATTGTTGCGGAAGGATTTTTATCTCTTAGTCCTTTGAATCTTGACTCTGTAATAGTTGTTCCCTCACTTGATTATAACCTTTTGTCTGTCTCCCAACTGACCACAACCTTATTTTGTATTGTGATTTTTTGGCCTGAGTTTTGTGTTTTTAAGGATATCCACACAAGGCAAATAATTGGTACTGGTGTTCGGCGAGGCAGGCTGTATTATTTGGACTTACAGCCAGCAACTTTGACTAAACTGCATCAAGTTTTGACAGTGAATAGTACTGAGGTAGAGAAAAGGAGATCCGAAATTTGGTTATATTATCGTCGACTTGGACATGCTTCATTTGGGTACTTGAAAAGGTTGTTTCCTAACTTATTTGCCAAATTGGATACTTCTAATTTTCGATGTGATATTTGTGAATTAGCCAAAAGTCATCGTATTTCTTTTCCATTGATCTTGAATCCAAGTCCAATACCATTTATGGTGTTACATACTGATGTCTAGGGTCCATCTAAAGTCACTACTTTAAGTGGATCACAGTGGTTCGTAACCTTTATTGATGACTGTACCAGGATGACATGGGTATGCTTGATGCAATCCAAAAGTGAGGTAAACACATTATTTCAAAAGTTCCATAACATGATATGTACTCAATACAACAGTCGTATTCAGGTTCTCCGAAGTAATAATGGCAGTGAATACCAAAGCTTTGACCTACGACAATATTTGGAAACACATGGTATTATATATCAAACTACTTGTTCCAATTCACCACAACAAAATGGAGTTGCTGAATGCAAAAATCATCACTTGTTAGAAGTAGTTCGTGCCTCACTAATCCAAGCTCATATGCCGCTATCATATTGGGGGGAAGCTCTTGCTTCAGCAGCATACTTGATTAATAGGATGCCCTCTAGTACTATCAAGTTTCAGACACCATTTCAAGCACTTACTAATGTAGTGGTAGCTCTGACTGTTCCTAATTTACCACCATATGTATTTGGTTGTGTAGCATTTGTACATCACCACGACACCAACTAGATAAGTTATCTCCTCGAGCACTACGATGTATCTTCTTAGGATATGCCACTCATCAGAAAGGGTACAGGTGCTACCACCCTCCTACACGATGACTGTTTATCACTATGAATGTGTTAGGAATTGTAAGCCCAAGATTGACTACCCAAGAAGGGGGTGAATTGGGTTTTAAAATTTTTGCGGAACTTTTTCAACTATGTAAAATCATAAACCACTATTTTAAAACTTTGAACAATAATACCAAATATATAGCAATGATACCAAATATATCAAGCACATTTAATATCAAACACTCAAATAAATAGCTTGCAATAAAGTAAAGAGTGTAGGGATAGAGAAAGTGCAAACTCAGTTTTTACGAGGCTTGACAAACACGACGGTTTGCCTATGTCCCCGGCCCTCGGCAACTTGCTTTGAGCTTCCACTATTTAGATCAAGATTATGGGCTTGACCGACCCTTGTACACAAAGAGTGCTTTCTCCTTAGGCATACTCACGCCTTTACAATAGTCTTGAATCCGACTCTATTACGCCTAACTTGGATTGTTTTGACTCTAGTGCCAATCCTTACTTATACCGGATTGTTTAGACAATGGTGCCAATCTCACCAACTCACGGGTTGTTTAGACTCCGGTGACAACCTAACCTACACTTGGGTTGTTTAGACTCTAGTGACAACCTCACCTAAAATGGATTGTTTTGACTCTGGTGGCAATCTTACCTATACATAGTTGTTTATGACTCCGGTGCCAACTATACCCCGCACTCAAATGGTTTTTCAATAATAAGAGTGAATAAACTCACAAACTCTTCTCACAAATAATAAACACAATTTTGGCTTAGGAGATTTGAGAACAATTCACAATAAATAATCTAAGAATGGCTCAATATGATTTAAAACTTAATTCAATGTAAGAATAGGCTTTTGTACTTTGAAAGTGATTGGATAACAATTTAAGTTCATATAAAGTCTCTTAGAAGTCTTAAAATAGCTTCTATTTATAAGCTTGATTGAAAACTAGCCGTTTCTAACTATTAGACAGTGAATCTGTCATTTTCGGTAGACTGAAAATCCACTTTCGGTAGACCGAAAAATACTAGCCATTGCAAGTGCGGTTGTAATGGTCGGATTGAAAAAATCGTTAAAAACCAGCAAATAAAAAATAGAGGAATCGGTAGACCGGTGATATTTTCGGTAGACCGAAAAACCTGCTTATTTTGACAGTTTTTCAGTATTTTGGCTATTTTTCAGATTTTGACAGCTTTTGGCGTTTTTCAAAAAACTGACTTCTAAACTTGTTTTAAATACTTTGTTCGGGGTCGGAGCTGTGCTCTAGATTAATTAGTGTGATATGTACTTAATTAAAATAAAACAGAAGATAATTGGGTTATACCATTAGAATGCACAACAGAAAGGGTCGTCACAACACTTCCACGTGTCGAAACAAGATAGGCGATTGCAATAAGAACAACTCTTCCTACATGTCTCGACAAGATTGGCGGTTGCAAAGATGACTCACTTAGTGTGCGACAGAAATAAAATAATATTAAAAGTTGACGGAGGCGAATAAACCGACCATATTGTCAACTGAAGACTAAAAGTAATATAATAATGCAATAAATAAAGAGACAGGAATTTAAATATTACTAGTTGACTAGGCGAATAAACCGACCATGGCGTCAACTAGAAGTTAGCAATAGAAATAAATTACAGAAAAATAAATAGTTAGAAACTGACGAAGGCGATACCGTCCATATGCCAGTTTTAGTTAATTAGAGGGGTTAGAATTACGAGGCAGTAAATCCAGCCATATCATCGTAAATAATAATAAATAACTGAAATTAAAGTGCTGAAATTTAAATAAANGAGGTTGGAAGTCCACTGCAGCAACAATCTTGCTAGCTTTTTCTGCTTCAAACTTGAGCATTTCTTGTAGTTCTTCTTTTGTAATAAAACTTTTGGGAGCTTCATTATCAGTACCAGTTAAAGTTGTGGCAGTAAGATTGGTATGGTCTTGATTTGAGGCATGGTATGGTCTTGATTTGAGGCATGAGAAGTGTTGTTGTGAGGTGGAGCTGGAGTAGAAGGTCCGGCTCCATGAGATTTTTCGATATTGGTAATTCTTCGGAGAATTTCAGCATGGGATGATTGCATATCTGCTTGAGTTTGCCTCATGCTGTCCAGTGAGGCTGCTAATTTAGCAAGAAGAGATTGAGCTTTGGCATTGATTACCGGATTTTGCTCGTCCGCCATTTTGGGGAAAAGAAGAAAAGAAAGGAATGAGAGATCTTTTTTTTTTTGTTTTAGAGGAAATTTATGGAAAGAGGGGACAGAAATTTGACAGAATGTCGGGACGAAAAATTAAAAGAAATTTGATGGAGTTTCAAGAGGATGACAGAATAACGGCACAATGGATAGAGTAACGGCACACCGCCAAGTGTCGAAAAATGAAACGAGCCAAGTAACGGTATAATGGACAGAGTAACGATACACCGTCAGGTGTCGAAAATGAAATAAACAAAGTAACGGTATACCGGACAGAGTAACGGTATACCGTCAAGTGTTGAAAATGAAATGGACAAAGTAACGGTATTTCGGACAAAGTAACGGTACACCGTCAAGTGTTAAAAAATGAAACGAGCAGAGTACCGGTGTACCGGACAGAGTAACGGTTCCGCCAAGTGTCGAAAATGAAAGGGATAGAGTAACGGTATACCGGACAGAGTAACGGTATACCGTCAAGTATTGAAAAATGAAATAGGCAGAGTAACGGTACTCCACTGGGTGTTGAGAAACGGGACTAGCAGCGTAACAGTACACTGCCAGGCGAAATGGATAACACACTTGCGGATCTTGGGAATCTCGAAGAAACGTCAGTTTCCCTTTGGCTACTCCCCAGCGGAGTCAGCTTCTAATGTTCGGGGTCGGAGTTATGCTCTAGATTAATTAGTGTGACCTGTACTTAATTAAAATAAAACAGAAAATAATTGGGTTATACCATTAGAATGCACAACAGAAAGGGCCGTCACAACGCTTCCACATGTCGAAACAAGATAGGCGGTTGCAATAAGAACAACTCTTCCTATGTGTCTCGACAAGATTGGCGGTTGCAAAGATGACTCACTTAGTGTGCGGCAGAAATAAAATAATATTAAAAGTTGACGGAGGCGAATAAACTGACCATATTGTCAACTGAAGACTAAAAGTAATATAATAATGCAATAAATAAATAGACAAGAATTTAAATATTACTAGTTGACTGAGGCGAATAAACCGACCATGGCGTCAACTAGAAGTTAGCAACAGAAATAAATTGCAAAAAAATAAGTAGTTTGAAACTGACGAAGGCGATACCGTCCATATGCCAGTTTTAGTTAATTAGAGGGGTTAGAATTACGAGGCAGTAAATCCAGCCATATCATCGTAAATAATAATAAATAACTGAAATTAAAGTGCTGAAATTTAAATAAAACGGTGTGACCGGTTGCAGGGGAAAACAACTCAGATCACTAAATAAATGCGCACAATAATTAAAAAGGGGAGCAAAGTAACCGATTGCACTTAAAGCAGCAATACAGATTACTTTACAAGGAAGGGGAAGCGTAGTAACTAATTGCACTTAGAGCAGCAATACAAATTACTCGCCAAGGGAGAGATATAAGATAGATATATATATATATATAAATATAGAAAGCACAAAATCTCGAACTTGTGCTACAGGTCAAGCACGAGATTGTGGAGAGTAGCTCGGTATCCAAAGATCACTGAAGTATACAAGTCAGAAATTTGGATTGATGATGAGAATTTAATAGTGCTATAGACAAAATAAGGCCACGGTTTAGGCAAAGAAACAAGGTGATGATGGTGTAGATAGTGGTAAAAATATATGCATGTAAAATGAAAAGAGAGATGATGATGGTGGTGGTGACGTTGGGGATAGGAGGCCAAGGTTTAACTAAGAGCAAGAGGTAAAGAGGAAGGAAGCTTGAAAGCTTCGGATGAAAATAAGAACAAAAGAGAGAGATAAAGAGCACGGTTGAGAGAGAGAGAGAGAGTGTAACACCCCCTAGCTTAACCGTATCACTATATAAATCAAACTAGGAAGTATTACTCTTTCTTAAACCATATCTTTAGTTTTATAAAAGGTGGGCAAATTTAAACTTTCTAAAATGTTTAAACAAAACTACTGCGAGGCATTACTTGTTGAAAATCTCTTTACAAAATCTACAACCAAAAAGTTCTTATCAGTTTATCTTGCCATCAGCAGTTATATTTACAACACACAAAATATAAAACTACGAAGAAAACATCGCCCACAGGTCAAGCTCGTCTACATCTATATGATCATGACGGCGAGAAAGCATGCTAACCAACCAGCAACTCTATACATCATATATCTCCTCACCTGCATCACAGGAACTAAATGAGCTAACGCTCAGTAAGTAAAGATCATGCATGCTCATGAATGTGTTTCATGCATAAACTTTCTAGAATTTCCCATTGTACTCTTCCTTTCATAACTTTCATTTTGATGCACTTTTCTTAGAAAACATTTCTTTATAGGGCCCTTGAGTACATTACAAAAATCGCGGCAGTCGGTAGGCCGTGCCCACCTGTGCGGGAAGGAAACACATGACCAATGTGAACCATACCTACCCAACGCAGACCGACTAAGTAATGCACCTAATCTCATAGTACAATGCCCAGTCCCGGCAGTCGGTAAGCCGTGCCCACCTATGCGGGAAGGATGCCTGCGCAAACCATACTTACCCAACACAGACAGAATAAAAACTGTACTTAAAACATATCTCGTAAAATCAGTACAATGGTACTACTTTAAATCCAATGTGTGGAAAACTTCATTTCTTTGAAAAATCATGCTTAAATGATCATGTCATGCTTATGTCTTTCATGAACAAAATAATAGCCATATAAATAACATATACTTGCAATAATACACATAAGCATGCAGGAAAATATCTTGTATTTACTACTGTTCTTGTGATGCAGTTAAAATAAGTCTTTACTTACCTTGTGTCCGGTAGAAAAGAGAGTGGAAAGGATCAGTATCCTCGGTGGCAAGGTGTGTGTGGAAGACCTGTTGTCAATTTTATTACTAAAATGATTACTACAATGTAAAATTCTTAAAGAAAATAAACACAAGACTAAAATTACAACTTTCACAAAATAAGGAAGCCTAATCTCAAAATGGACCAAAATGTCACCTACTTTCATAAAAACTAGTCCAATTACTTCTAAATGATACCATTTGGCTTTAAAAATATTTGGACAGCACCTCCCCTATTTTTAAGACATCCCCACATGATTAAAATCATGGTTCAAACTTGTAATAACAATCAACAATCCAATTCCCACATATATACCCCAAAGAGTACCACTTAGAACAATCTCGGTACACTTGAATTCTTTTCAATCTAAACAAAGTTTAAAACCAATTTTACACTATATCATCATCATAACCAGCCACTAAATGAGTGTAATAAATATTAGGATCCATAAAATAAACACTCCAAGCTTGAAAAAAAATCAGATTACAAACACCAAAAATGAAATCTACTACACATGAAAACACTTAAATCCATAACTAGCAACTCTGAGGCATTAAGTGTAAATTTAATCCTCCACTTAGATTCTTTGTTTCCAGCCGTAAATAAGGTTTTCTAGGATCTTTATTCATCAAATAAGAGCTTTGATTAAAGAGCTAAAGCAATAGACACAAGTTACTAATTCTAAGTTTCACAAAAAGCTCACCTTGACTAGTTTGAAGTTTTGTTGAAGCTCTTGCTTTTTGCTTCCACAAAACTGATTTCCAAGGCTTTGAAATTGATCCTAGGACTCAATAGGACCTAGAGGAATCATCTTTTAAATAGTATCAAGTGGAAAATTAAAATAGGAAAGCAAAACCTAAGAAGAAGGACTAGTTGAGTTACCTTGACTACTTTGAATCTATCTTGCTTTCTAGAGCTCCAAATTGAGTTCTACCACTTGGAAACTCTTGGATATGGATAAGAGGAGTTGAGAGAAGCTTAGATAGTGGCTGGAGGGTTTCAAGTCGTGGCTGGAGAGGAAAGAAAAGGAAATGACCAGATTTGGTCTAAAATCAATACTTAATGGCTAAGGAAAGGTATAACTTAAATTCTAAGGGGTATTTTGGGAATTTCACTCCTTATCTATCCATGTGGCAAGCTTTAAATCACTCTTTGCTTACTTACCACGTTGCTGCCCATTCCTATATACTCAAGTGTAAACTAAAATGGTGAAACCTAGTTCAAAAGGTCAAATCTAGTCATACTTTGACTTATGATCCTATATAGCCAATCTTATTGTAATAAGTTAGAACCTAGCCCTATCACCAACCATTAAGCATAAAAATAAGTCACTTAGACTTTAGTTAATAATGCAAACATAATATCAATGCCTAATTAATAGAATGCACAAAATTAACATTACGCGATTAAGCTGAATCTAAGCTAGCTTAGTGCAACTAAACACCAATTTAGTACAGTGACTGCCACCTCGTGCTTACCTGAGCCAAAAATAAAATTCTATAAATGAGTCCTAAACATTAAATTAAAGCTATTTGACATGTTAAATGTACACTAAATTTGGCTCAAAAAAGCGTGAAAAAGTGCATTTTACCGAAAAATTACAATTTGACCATGTTATCAATAGTCTTGATCTTAATGCATGTGCATATAGTATTACTATTCATAATTATATTCTTTGTTCCTTTCACACACCAAGCTCTCTTCTTGAGGGTACTGAGCCTTTACACTGCATGGGAACACTTCGACAAACATTAGTACAATAATACAGATCAAAAGTATTCAAAAATCAAAATGAGTAATTTACCATAATAATGATACTGGTTGTTTGATATGTCTATTATGCAATATGAACATGTTTATTATTGGCTTATTATGCATGTGAGAATCTTGGGCATTACAATCCTTCCCTCCTTATTAAATTTCGTCCTCGAAATTTACTTACCCAAATAAGTGAGGATACTTCATTTTCATCTCTTCTTCTCTTTCCCATGTGGCCTCTTCTACTTCGTGGTTCCTCCACAATACTTTGACCAGAGGGATCTTCTTGTTTCTAAGCTCCTTTTCTTTTTTATCCAAAATCTCCACTGGTTGTTCATCATAACTCACATCTTGGCTCAACTCCAATGGCTCGTAACTCAAAACATGTGAAGGGTTTGGAACATATCTTCTTAACATAGAAACATGAAAAACATTATGTACATTTGATAGTGAGGGTGGCAAAGCAAGTCTATAGGCAACATCTCTAACTCTGTCAAGTATCTCAAATGAGCCTACATATCTGGGACTAAGCTTCCCTTTCTTCCCAAACCTCATGATTCCTTTCATGGGAGCAACCTTCAAAAATACTTTATCTCCAAAATTAAATGTGACCTCTCTCCTTCTAGGATCAGCATACTGTTTCTGTCTATTCTGAACAGCTAATAACCTTTTTCGAATCTTTTCTATTGCTTCTGCTGTTTCTCTTACCAATTCTGGACCAAGAAATTTTCTTTCTCCCATCTCATCCCAATGAATTGGAGATCTACATTTTCTTCCATACAGTGCTTCATATGGAGGCATTTCAATTGAAGCTTGATAACTATTATTGTAGGCAAATTCTATTAGTGGCAAGTACTTGCTCCAAGACCCATGAAAATCTAACACACAAGCTCTAAGCATATCCTCAAGAGTCTGTATAGTTCTCTCTGATTGTCCATCTGTTTGAGGATGAAAAGCTGTACTAAATGCCAATTTTGTACCCACTGCCTCTTGAACACTCCTCCAAAATTTCGAAGTAAATCTAGAATCTCGGTCAGAAATTATAACTTTTGGAACACCATGTAGTCTCACAATCTCTTGGACATATAACTGAGCAAACTGGTCCAAGTTATAGGTTATTCTAACCGGAAGGAAATGAGCTGATTTGGTATATCTATCCACGATCACCCAAATAGCATCATGACCTTTATTTGTTTTAGGAAGTCCAACAACCAAATCCATAGCAATCTCTTCCCATTTCCACTGCGGCACATGTATAGGCTTCAATGTACTAGCAGGCCTTTGATGTTCAGCTTTAACTTGCTGGCATGTGAGACATTGCTCTCCAAACTCAATCACATCCTTCTTCATACCTGGCCACCAGTAATGCATTTTCAAATCCCTATACATCTTGGTAGTACCAGGATACACAGAGTAAGGAGTAGTGTGAGCTTCTGTCAATATTTCCTTTCTAGTTGTTCCCTCTAGCACACAAAGTCTATTTCTGTATCTTCTTACACCATCACTAGAAATTTGGAAAGCCACCTCCTTTCCAGAATCTATCTTAGTCTTCAAACTTGTCAGATAGGGATCTGTATTCTGGCTTTTCTTAATTCTCTCCAAAATTATAGGTTGCAAGGTAAGAGCTGCTAATTTCTCTATTAAACCTTTAGACACAATCTCTAATTCCAATCGATGCAAATCCATCAAAAGATGCTTTCGATCAACATACTTAAGTGACATAGCAGCTAATGACTTTCTACTTAGAGCATCTGCAACCACATTAGCTTTTCCTGGATGATAGTTTATCTCACAGTCATAATCTTTCACCAGTTCAAGCCATCTTCTCTGTCTCATGTTCAATTCCTTCTGGGTAAAGAAATACTTGAGACTTTTATGGTCTGTGTAGATTTGACATCTTTCACCATAAAGATAGTGTCTCCAAATCTTCAATGCAAAAACAACTGCTGCAAGCTCCAAATCATGAGTAGGATATTTCTTTTCATATTCTTTCAATTGTCTAGAAGCATAAGCGATAACCTTACTATTTTGCATCAAAACACAGCCTAGACTATTCTTTGAAGCATCACTATAAACAACAAATCCTCCTGATCCAGTGGGTATAGGAAGTATAGGAGTTGTGACCAAACGATGCTTTAACTCTTGAAAACTCTTTTCACAATCATCATTCCAATGAAATTTCATATTCTTTCTAGTCAACTGAGTCAATGGAGAGGCCAACTTAGAAAATCCTTCTACAAATCTTCTATAGTAACCAGCCAATCCGAAGAAACTACGAATCTCTGAAACATTTGTAGGCCTTGACCAATTACTTACAGCTTCAACCTTTGTTGGGTCTACAGAAATACCATTTCTAGACACTACATGACCAAGGAAGATAACTTTCTCCAACCAGAACTCACACTTCTTGAACTTTGCATACAACTGCTTTTCTTTCAAGATCCTCAAAACTATTCTCAAATGCTCCACGTGCTCCTCTCTTGAGCGCGAATATATTAAAATGTCATCAATGAACACTATAGCAAAACTATCCAAGAAATCCTTGAATACTCTGTTCATCATGTCTATAAAAGCAGCTGGGGCATTAGTTAAACCAAAGGGCATCACTAAGAACTCATAGTGCCCGTATCTCGATCTAAAAGCTGTCTTAGGAATATCTTCTTCCTTGATCTTCAATTGATGGTATCCAGATCTTAAATCAATCTTAGAAAACACTGAAGCTCCTTGTAACTGATCAAACAAATCATCGATCCTAGGGAGAGGATACTTATTTCTTGATTGTCACCTTATTTAGCTCTCTATAATCAATACAAAGTCTCATAGTTCCATCTTTCTTCTTTACAAACAACACTGGAGCACCCCATGGTGAAAAGCTTAGGTGTATAAAACCCTTGTCCAAAAGCTCCTGTAATTGTACCTTTAATTCCTTCAGCTCTGCTGGAGCCATTCTATATGGTGCCTTAGAAATAGGAGCTATACCAGGTAGCAAGTCAATAACAAACTCTATCTCCCTATCAGGTGGTAATCCTGGTAGTTATTCTGGGAATACCTCTAGAAATTCATTAACCACTGGTACTTCCTCTGGCTTCATCTTAACTTCCTCTCTAGTATCCATTACATTTGCCAAATAACCAGTACATCCTTTCTCAAGTAACTTCCTTGCTTTTATCATTGAAATAATTGGTACCATTTTCTTCTTGGAAGACCCAAGGAAAGTAAACTTCTCTTCACCAGGTGGCTGAAACACTACTCTCTTATCATTACAATCAATGCTCACATGATACTTAGATAGCCAATCTATACCCAAAATCACCTCAAAATCCTGCATATCCAACACTATTAAGTCTACCCATAACTCTCTACCATCTCTATGTATTGGACACCCTCTCAAAACTTGACCAGAATATAACACTTCCCCAGATAGAATAGTTACACAGTATCTTAAATTTAAAGTTTCAGGTGATCTGCCCAATTTTCTCACATATGCTGGTGATACAAATGAATGTGTAGCTCCTGAATCTATTAATGTATTTGCAAGGATATCAAAGATAGAGATCTCACCTACTACAACCGAGAGAGGACTTGGTACGAATGGCAGGCAGGCCTGAAAGTGTAGGACTCTAGTCAGGATCCAAATAGTCATGCCAGAACATTTCTATTGGATTGCCCAACCCGAACAACGCCTCGTTAAAACCTTACTAGAGCAAAACTCAGTGGGAAAAATCTTTAGAAAGGAAAAAGAGTACGTTGCATGTGAGCAACAAATTTAGCTTGAATACTGCCTAGATTGACCATTCCGATATCCTGCTTGTTGGAGAAAACTTTTTGCAGTGATGACAAACTTCAGTCTTGATTTTGCAGCTTTGTCACCATATACGTGCTTATTTGCGTGTATTTTCTACACATATAAGAGAGAATAATTCTCATGCAAAACAAGAGGTTAGTCCAATGCAAATAAGCATAGAAATTAATGAAAATTTTAGTATTGGACTAAATGATAATTAACTGTAGATTATTTGGACTTTAAAATGATGAAAGCCAAATTATTTTTAAAAAATTGGGGTATGCGCCCAAATTATATATTTAGAATGGGGTGTGCGCCCAATTTAGATTGGACTGGGGTGTGCGCCCAGTTTAGATTGGGGTGTGCGCCCAAATTATATTTTAAACCTGAGTTGTACAAGAGTATCGATTAGGATATATACTAACAAATTTTGGTTCCAATGTACCTGCCGGTAGCATAAGCTCATACCAAGGGGTACTTTCAGGCTTAGTATAATCCAATCTCGATTCATTGTTTCCGATATTATTGGCAGCATAGGCTTAAACCAAAAGATGTTATCAAAAAATATCCAATTTTCAGGTTTATACTAACAGTCCCCAGTTCCAATGTATCTTGGCAGCAAGATGCTCGTACCAAAGAATACTTTTGGGCATAGCTTTTACCATACTTTGGATTTATACAACTATCATGGTAAAATATAGATTGCTTAGATAGAAATCTTTATGAGTGCAATCTAAAATGAATGAATACCAACCATTTATTATAAGATGAAAAAAATTCATCTAGAATATAGTTCCTAGATATAGAGATGTCTAGAAAACTATATGAAATATTTCTTGATGAATTTGAGGTTGGTAGGTGCAGAAAGTGTACCTGTATTCAGGTCTTTGAGAGTGCAGTACCCACTAGATTGGATATCAGCAATTTGATAGGGTCCTTCCCAATTTAGTGTGAACTTAGCAGCATGCATTCCTTTCATAATATGATCGGCTGCCTTGAGTACTAAGTCACCTTCTTAGAAATTTCTAGCTCGTACCAATTTGTTGTAGGCTCGAGTAATTTTCCTTTGATACTTTCGAACCCTATCTTGTACTTATGCTCTTTGATCTTCCAAAATTTCGAGATCAAATTCTAGAGAGTTTTCCGTTCCACCGAGTACCATCTTAATAGACGGTATGTTTAACTCCACAGGCCATAGAGTCTCAGTTCCATATACTAAAGAAAATGGAGTTTCTTTAGTAGTAGTATGCTTGGTGGCTCTGCAAGCCCAAAGAGCAAGAGGTAGACAATCGTCCCATCGGATCGATTTTTCCTCAATCATTTTTCTGATGATGGCCACCAAAGTTTTGTTGAATGCTTCTATAGCTCCATTCCCTTGAGGATAGTACCTAGTGGATTTTCCAAGGAAGATTTGATATCTTTCCGACAGTGATTCAAACTGTTGTCCAATAAATGGTGTCCCATTGTCAGACAGTATTCTTCGAGGTACGCCAAAGCGGCAGATGATATTTTCTTGCACAAATTGGCTAGCAGCTTCTGAAGCAGCCCTTTTGAGAGAAATAGCCTCAGACCATTTTGTAAAATTTTCTGTGGCTGCTAAGATCCAAATCTTTCCATTTGAAGGAGGACTGATAGGTCCAATGAGATCAATCGACCAGGTGTGGAATGGCCATGGTGATGTGATACTCCCCATTTCAACAATGGGCACATGTATCAAGTTTCCATGTTTTTGGCAGGCATCACATTTTCGGACAAATTCCATGGCATCACTTTCCATCGTCGGCCAATAATATCCAACAGTGATCAACTGCTCGAACAGACATCTTCCACCGATATGGACGCCACAATCCCCGGCGTGAACCTCTTTTAGGACTATTTCTATCTCATTGGGTCCTAAGCATCTCAGAACCTTCCCTTGAAAGCTTTTTCTGAAAAGCAAGTTATTCTGAACAAAGAATCTATCTGCTTTACGTTTAACGACAATAGCTGAAGAAATGTCATCAGGCAATTGACCATAAATGATGTAGTCAATGTATACTCTTCTCCAGTCTTCTTCTTCCACAAAGAAGCTTTCTGTGGGATCAACCACAAGCTGGCACTGCTTACAGTTTCTTTGTAGCTCATTAGCTTACTTTCTTAACTCAGGCCAAAAGTATCCAATTCGTTGGATTCTTCTGGCTAGTGTTGGTCCATCTAAACCACAAATTTTAGAATGGACTTCGTCTAACACTTTTCTTCCAAATTCTTCATCAATGCATTTTGCCAAAATTCCATCGGAGAATCTCTTGTAAACTTGATTGTTGATTAGCATGAATGCTTTGATTTCTCCGATATCTTTGACTTCTGGATTTTCCAGCTTCTCTTTAATAGATTGAAATCCATCCATTTGATTGTTGCATTGACGAGTGTATTGGCTCTGACTTGGTCTCTAGTGGAATTTGAATAAGATCTTCATTTGTATGACCCATTTTCAGTACTAGAGTTGCCAGAGCATCTGCATATTTGTTCTGAGATCTGGGGACATATTCCAGTTCATAATTTTTGAAATTATGGAGCTTTTCTTGTATTTCTTCTCGGTATTTGACCAAATTCGGCTCCTTGACAGCAAAATCTCCACTAAGCTGTCTGATGACTAAGTTGGAGTCCCCACATATTTTCAATTTCGAAATCTTCATTTCCTTGGCCAAATCTAATCCAATAGCCAAGGCTTCATATTCAGCTTTATTGTTGGAGCAAGGGAAAGCTAATTTAATAGCTTTCTTGAAGATTTCACCTTGATCGTTTGACAGAACAATTCCGGCACTTCCTTCATTACGTGTGGAGGCACCATCAAAATAGAGTATCCAACAATCTTCTTTGTCTTCTACAGACATTATTTTCTCTGAATCATGCCTAGTATATTTAAGCAACTCGACTAGAGCTTGACTCTTGATAGCCTTTGGCTTTTCGACCGTGATATCAAGTTCACTAAGCGTGAGCATCCACTTGGCATAACGACCAGTTAGGATAGGCTTTTGTAGTAGGAGCCTGATCGGATCAGAATTCGTGATTACTCTAATTCTGTGAGTGACCATGTAGTGTCGAAGCTTTTGTATTGCATACATCAGTGCAACACAAAGCTTGTCTG